>JBAWJQ010003924.1:0-192589 GCA_037783105.1 Bactrocera zonata
ATTTTCATAATTATCTCGCTACCCACAAAGCGTGGCATTTTTTTTATGCCTTCTTGGCGCTTTTGTTCAACTGCAATTTCGACGCAATTTACCGTTTGGCAAATGAATTTCAAGGCGAAAATTTTGCTAAATTTAGTTTATTCTCCTTATTTTTGGCGAGAATTCCTTTTGTTCGACTTCGGTATTCTCCTTTTGACTGCCATTCATTAATTTAGCTATTCATTACTGAATTATCTGCCATTAATGCTGGGGTGTTCGTGAAAGGCCACACGGTGAAGCACAGCTTTACCCGTGCGACGCTGCGTATAAGTAAGAGTGAGTGCAAAGGGGAGCGAAGTTCTTGGCGGCAAAGGAAGTGGCTTTAAGTGTGTGTTAAAAGGGGAATAAGTTGATTTTTGATGTCTGGCGCAAACAGCGAATAAGTTGCGTTAAGGGTATGTACGAGGTTTGACAATTAAGTAATGAGACTGATTTTATTGCCGCGCTTGTTGTAAACCTGTGACCTTGAAATTTCCTTTCTCTTTTTTCGGCATCCCTCGTCTTTCCATTGATATATGTACCATCGCTCTAGCTTGTTTAGTTCGCCTTCCGCGTCAAGTTGAGTAGACGTGTGTTTGTAGTGCTCGACAGGAAAATGGAAAAACGAAATCAAGAGCAACGCGTCGCGATAAAATTTTGCGCCAGATTGGGCGAAACAGCTTTGGAGACGTGCGCTAAAATTGTAAGAGTGTATGGTGATAGTGCTCTTAGTCGTTCCTAGGCTCACAATGGTTGTCTCCGTGCGTCCCCCGCCCGAGAAAAGATCGTATGAGCAAGTCGAAGGTGAAAACGATGATTATTGCCTTTTTTGATAGCCGTGGAATCGTCCACAAAGAATTCGTTCCACCGGGGAAAACTGTGAATCAAGTCTACTATTGCCAAGTACTCGAAAGATTGCGAAAACGAGTCAGCAGGGTGCGCCCGGACATCGCTCGTAACTGGATCTTTCATCACGACAACGCGCCGTGCCACACCGCCCTAAGCGTGTCCCAGTCTTTGGCCTCTAAAGGGATTGCCGTGTTGCAACAGCCGCCTTATTCGCCCGACATGTCCCTCTGTGACTTTTTTGTTTCCTAAAACAAAATCGGTGGTCAGAGGAACCCATTTTAAGTCGATAACGGATATTCAGGCGGCCGTGACGAAGGTACTCGCGGACATCCCAGTCGAAGCGTTCCAGAAATGTTACGAAGCATGGAAAACGCGCTGGAATCGCTGTATAGCTGCCCAAGGGGACTACTTCGAAGGGGTTGGCAGAGTTGTAAAATAATTTTCAAATATACGGTCTCATTACATAATTGTCATACCTCATATGCTACAGTGATCTATACAAACTGAAAACCCCTTAAGAGATAAGCCCGAGTTATATTGAGTATAACAAATATGGATAAGACGTTAACTGATGTATAGGTTACTTTTGGTCTTTTCTCAGTGAGCGTCGTCGGCAAAGACTTTATATTTTCCTCTTAATGTAAATTTGACTGGAAAGTACCGGCTATTTTGTTTGCAATCTTGCTCACTTAGCTGCTCTTTTAAAAAATGGAAAAATTGAGAAGATATAACGGACTTAAAATTAAAAAGAATCTAGAGAGACTTTCTTTTAAAAGCTCAAAATCAATTTCAAGGAAGAAACAGTACGCTAAACAATGCCAATTATATGGAAAATCTGCTCAGAGCTCAATTCAGAGATCAGCATTGATGAGTGCGAATAATAAAACGCTCGAAGCTGACGTATATTCTTTAAAGAGCTCTTTACTGAAATTTCCAAGTCGCAAGCGAAATATTTTTCAATTAAATAGCCGCTAATTAACGAGAAAATGGGTCATTCAACGCAACGCAACGCGCAAGTTTAATGCTTTAACACCAAAGACATGCGTTAAACACCAATTAAATTGATGTATTACATTTGTCTATGCAACTGTGTGCGTGCGTGAGTGTGTGTGTGTGCTTGTAATTGCCACAAGTCGAACAAAATCAATGGCTCTCTGCATGCTCGCGCACTTCGCGCTCCTCGGGCACTTCGCTGGCAATTAAAACTAAAAATTAAATGTGCCGTTAAGTATTGTACGTGTATGCGTAATTACCGTTAAGCGTGCAGCACTTGCTGCAAACAGACAATGCCAAAGCGTCCGATGACCGGAATATAGAATGTCGGCGTGAAATGGCAAACCGAAACCAACAACAACAACGCAAATAACAAGTAATAGAGAAAGGTGGAAAATAAAATTAATTTAAAAAGCATTGGTTAAGTTAATTCGGTTTGTAGTACGTGCGGAAATCCGAAAAGGAAATACGAACACTTGACTCGGTGTGTGGCAGCACAAGTCGCAAATTGAACACAATGAACCGCAATTCCGTCGGGTGAAAGTGTTAATTACGAGCACGTTTTCATTCGAAGCTATAATCTACACTGTGGTCGTCGGCACTCGGCTGCGAAAATAGAACGAAAATAGAAATGTGCGCAAGTATTTGTATTTGTGTGAGTTTTAGCTGAGTTGATGGTTGATTTCTACGGTAATAAAGTCTTAAAGTGCACTTTATGCGTGAGCATCCTTAAGTTATAGCGCTCTGGAGGCATAAACACTGGTTGGCAGCGTAAGTGGATTGGAATTTAATTTTATAGTTCCTCTGTGTCCGAAATTGTTTTTGCCTCGCTTTAGTAAATCTATGATATGTATTCATTAGTATGCCACAGTAATGGAATTACTTTAATTTTAAAAGTATTTGGCTAGCTTGCAAAGAGATCTTTGGAAGATAATCAGGAATGCTCTCTGAGTTCAAACGAAGCAAACTCTTTCGATGAATTTTTTCCTAGAGCTAAAACTAACTCTGATCTCGTCTAATTTCATCTTTCTTAAAAAAGAAATTTGTTCGTCAACTGAAAAGTTCCCGGCCTGATACATAGTTTGCGCTACTAGAAATAAATCCAAAGGCCGTAGACGTCCTAAAAAAGCTGCCACCAACGGAAATATCAAAAAAGTCCAAAAAATTATTTTGAATGACCATAAACCAAAGTTGTTCGAAATAGCAGGCAGTCTAAAGATATCAACTGAATGTGTACATCATTTAATTATCGAATATTTGGGTATGAGAAAGCTCTGTGTAAAGTGGGAGCGTGCGAGCTTACTTTTGACCAAACAAAACAACGAGTTCATGATTGGGAGCAGTGTTTAAAAATGGTCAAGCGTAATAGACTTAAGTTTTTACGTCGATGGGTGAAATACGGCTCCAACATTTCATTCCGAAGTCTACTCGGGAGAATAATTTTTACAAAATATGCTGAAGAAGGAAGGATAATCAAGAGCGACTGATATATAGCTTAATTGGATCATTTGAAGGACGAGATCGCCGAAAAATAGTCGCATTTGAAGAAAAAAAAGGTGAAGTTTCCCCAAGACAATGCATCGTGACACAAGTCAGAGAAATCGATTGAAAATGTCCATACATTGGGTACCGAATTGCTTCCGCATTCACCGCATTCCCTAGATCTGGTCCCAGCGACTATTTTCTGTTCTCAAACCTGAAAAAAATGTTTGCTAGAAAAGAACTTTCGACGAATAAGAGACGTTTGCAGAAACTAAGGGCTATTTTGGAGCAAAGTCAAATCGCTCTATAAAAATTTTATCGAAAATCTCGTCTAAACTCATCTTATCTCATCCAGTCTAATCTCATTTTATCTCGTATAATCTTATTTTGTCTCAATCCATCTCATCGTAACTTATCTTATCTCAAACCATCTTATCCCAATCTATTTCATCTCATTTCGCCTTATCTCATTTCGCCTCATCTCATCTCATCTCATCTCATCTCATCTCATCTCATCTCATCTCATCTCATCTCATCTCATTTCATGTCATCTAATCTTTTCCCATCCCATCATATCTCATTTCATCTCTTTTCATTTCATCTCATCATTATCTATATGAATCGTAGTTATCTCATTTTACCCAAGCCACTTAGCTCAGCCCGTTTTCCCCTCCCGTCTTGTCATGTTTCGCTTCGTGTCGTCTCGTCTCGTTTCGCTTTTATCTCCTCTTGTCTCATATTTTCTAGTCTCGTCACGTAAACGATACGCGGCTTCGTTTCCTCTCACCTCATATCGTTAGGTCTCATTTCATCTCAGCTTGTTTCGCGTGTACCTTAGAGGAGGTCATCTCATTCGTCTCATTGCTTCTCGTCTCATCTTATCCCACATCATCTTTTATCACCTCATATTACCTGATTTCATCTGATCTCATCTCATCCTATACTTGTATATTCTTCTTGTAGTAAATCGAATTTTATTTAGTCCATATGGTCTCTCAAGCCACATAACTTAACTTATTCGTCAAATTTCATCAACGAACATCTTCTTCTAACCTCATCCAATAATATTTCCTGTTAGCTGATTTCGATTTCTCTGATGCCATCTACTCTACCTCGTAACATTTCACTCCATCTCGTTTTATCCGACTATTTTCAGCTCACTTTCTACCATCTCATCTCCAATCATTAAAATTCAGGGTTAACTGTTTCCAACTTTATGAAGAATTAAATTCTCATAAACAATAAAATACGCGCTTAATTGTGATCTGTGTGAATATATGGTATTTATTGTGTGATTAATTTGATTACAATTTAATTATAATTTTATTGTTGTATTCAGTGAATTCCTATTGAGCTATTGCCACAATAAACTTCGATAATTATGCTTATTACATACAGATGAGGAGGTAAGGTTTCATACAAGCGCATATATGAGAGAAAGGTTCATATTTACATAGATTCACCGCAAAAGTGCCGTTATAAAGTGTTGCTGTGTGGGAATTGTAGAGAGTTATTATAAAATCTCTAATTTCGATATTATTAGTAGACATACCTCGCCTTCACTGAGTTTCGCTTTAAAACGACACTTTTGTAGGTGAAAGTATGATAGTTAAATATCCTTCAGAGCAGGGTTGCATTGTGTATTGCAATATGACCTCACACCTCTTTTTACGTTGCCGATATCTTGATACTTGATTCTTCCGGTTTTCTGGTGTTTTTACAAATTTATTAGCACTTGTGTGTAGATAAAGTCGAGCTTCGGTCACTACATCACTCATTAACAGTTCTTCCTCCGTCGCGGCGGATGGAATGTGAGACAAACCACTGTTTTACAACCAACATCATCTCTTCGTTGCACCACATTGTCACAATCACATTCGCTTTCATAGCCGTGATCGCCTTGAGTAGTGGTGCTACAACAGTCCATATTAGACGGCGGCATTTCCGAAACATTCGAAAATTGCGAGAGCATATCCGAAATGTCTGTAAAACAATCCGACTGCGTTTGTTGTGGACTTGGATATTGGCGTTGTTGCGGATATTGATATGAGAGATTTACGGTATTACAGCAACACTCCTGATTGGGTTGTCTACGCGCGGGCGGTCGTGTTCTCTCACATGGTTGACTCGTGGGATAACTCGACGCATGACTTCTACCACGTCGCCTGTTATTCCGGCATGGACAACTACTTCTACATCCCATTACTCAACGTAGCGCAGTTGCATTCGGAAGTTTTTGCTGTTTTAAGGCTAATTTGGGGAAAAACGAGAGATTTTTTTTTTAAACAAACAAAATTTTGAAGCGTTGTATTATTGTATACAAAAAATATGTTAAGCAACGAAGAGAAAACAAATATGTAAGTGAAATTTTGAATGTAAAAACTCAGAGCCACTTCATTGGTTTTGTTTTGCTCCAAGAGTGTCAAAAAGAAGTTCACCACAGTGTCGAAGAAGACAGAGTAATTTGTCTGAGGTACTTAACCCTATATTGCAGGGATGGAAAATTACAACTACTAATGAAAAAGGACACTGAATATAATTTTTGGCAGCACTAAATTCCGATCGTTCAATCTCTATGGCTTTAAGTGGGCTAATATCTGCGGTTTCAACAAATTTCCAGCTTCTTAGAGAGAAAAGCAGATGTGCAAAATTTCAGATCGATATTTCTGAGGGATTGGTGCTTAAATATACAGTTAGACGGACCACCGGACGTACGGAAAGTGCTAAGCATTTTGACTACCATTGCCAGTGTGGAATGGACACACTAACCACTTCGGTAGGGTTCGAGGCCTATCTAAAACCTCTGCCATATTTGGGTCCGACCCTCGGTTGCAATTCTACTCCACATTCACCCAACAAAGTATCAGTTTTTCCCGTTTTCGGGTTTTAACCATAAACACCACGATACTCTCCGAGGGACCAGCCTGCATGTGCAAGTTTGCTCCATCAAACTTCAAGAGCTCTTGCCGCTAACATCCAAGCTTCCGTCAGTCCAGCACCTAATACCCATACCAGCCAGTCCTCGGTCCGTGTCCCCACAAAAACACCCTGACCTATCAGATAGGTGACTCTGATGAAAAACTGCATGCAGAGACCCCTGCTCCGTAAGCAGAATGAACTAGACTCAGCCAGAATCAAAAATCTGGGTTACCTTTACCAAACCCAACGTCCCGGATGTACTCGTAAGTCACTCGACGGACAGACGAACATGACTAAATTGACTCAGACTATGAAGAAAAATTTTTTTACTCACTTGTTTCGTTACATATTAGGAGTGTCTTCATAGCGCCAAATACATATATATTTTGTGAAAGTTTTGTGGGCTTACTGCTGGCAACGACCGCTTCCATCATCGGCCCGACAAACAGGCAGTTCGTAAGTTATATTCCGGACTTCGACTTCACGACCACAAGGACAACACAACAGAGATGGATTATTTGCAGTGCGAGGTTTCTTTCGTGCTTTACCACTACGAGGAGAAGTCTCAACACTTCGTTGAGATTCGACTTTAGTAGACGGCGTAGGCGCACATTGGGTTTCTTTTTGTTGCGTTCGTGTAGCATTAGTATTCGGGTTTGCTGCGTGTGAAGGCACTGATGCTTTACTTCGCTCGCGACAACAATCGTCTGTGCGCTGTGGCGGTGAGCAACAAGCGGCGCTTGTGCCGGGTTTAGAAGAGGAGAGTTCGGCTTTTTGTTCAGCCGGGTAATTAAACCTTTTACTCCTACTTTTACTTTGATCTCTGTTTTGTTTGCTCCGCTTTTCCCTTTTTCGTTGCTTGCACTGACAACACTTTCGTCCCTTGCCACGCGGCAGTTTATACGAGCGCAATAAGCATTTGGCGATTTGTTCCTGGTCTACGCTTGCGCATTGACACGCGCAACAGGGATTGGGTGTATAAATATGTTGTAGTCCATTGGCTTTGGGCGCCTCCTGGCGGCAACAGGGACAAAACGCTATCGGCGGAATTTCTACCTCTTTGGACTTGCACTTAACTCTCGTACAACCACAATTGGGGCATTGCGCACAGCAGCAGGGATAGATTTGGCAGCAAAAGTCGCACTGTACATAGCAAATGCCGCTAGTGGAGAGCGTAAATTCGGGATAAGTGGGACAACACTCTGGATAGCAATAGTAGCAAGGATCATTATTTTTCTGTCTTCGCCTGCTATGACTGCGTCTTCTGCTGTTGCAACAGCTGGTTTTGGCACAGGCCGCTCTGCAGCGAGGTCGACTTTCTCCGCTGCCCATCGGAGTTGATCATGACACGAAATGTGGACTGCTTATGCCGATCGGTGGCGGATGGAGTGTAGTACAAATAATTTTTTTTTTAATTTAAAACATTAATTTTGGCGAGACACACACGTTTCAAATTTTCAATAATTACTTCCAAAAAATATGTAAAATATTTTGACAGCACTCTTTCGAGTGAATTGAAAATTTTGGGTTTGAGTTTAATGAGCAGTTTACAATAATTTTACCGAAGTATTCGGAAATACAGTCACGTAAGCATTCAAGTTAGTTTTATGTACCCAAATCATCGCTGAGCAAGCAAATATGTGCTGCAGTAGCATACCTTCAGGCGCAATTGTTATTCCATGTATTATTCTATTTGACTTGGTTGGCTCGCAGTTTCAAGAACCTTTTCAAGCGCCACATTTTCGTATTTTCACATTTGTCCCGGCAGCTAGTTTACCGTAACAAGTGTTTGGCTTGCCACAGTGCGGACAATACTCTTCATTATTCGGAAACGTTTTGCCACAGCGTGCACAGCTAACTTGCGGTCCGGCGGAGTTTACACACACACAAATCTTTCTGATGTTGTCCCGAGTTTGTGGCACATTTTCTTGAGCTTCAGACCTCTCGCTATCTCTTGCTTGATCTTTATCAATGCAACATCCCATCACTTTGCTGAAAATTTTGAAAGTTTAAAGAATTTTTATATTGAAAAAAAAAGAAATAATAATAACACATTTTTCAAAAGGATGTTGAAGGAAACAATAAGACAGTTTAAACAAAATGAAGTTTAAAGGAGCGTAAAAGGGAATACGAGATTTACTACACTAGTTTCTAAAGAAGTAGAAAATGGAACAGAAAGCCCCATATTCGGAAAATAGGCGAAGAATGTTCAGCAGGCATTAAGCTCCTCGTACTTTCTGGCTAATTCAAAGAAAAATTGTAATCCGAATGCAATCAAGATCTCTTCGCTGAAGCCTGCACGGCAAAATCTGTGCTAACCCGCCTTCTGGGATAACTCGATGGATAATGGTGGTTTGGAAAGCATCTCTACGTGATACCATTAGGTGCCGGCTTATGCTATCCAGTGGCAGCATAAGGCAGCCTTTTAAGCTACCGAACCACTGCAGCATACTATATTTCAAGCAGAGGTCTTTGATATTAGGAAAGCCGCGGAGGATCAAATCAATATCTACGTAGACAGCCAAGCACTAATCAAGGCAGGTCTCAAAAGCGTTGAGAGCAATGAGATGGTAGACGGGATTGCCAAGAGATCTTCTTTCTTTCTAAGAATTTTTAGCTGGCATTTTCTTTGTCACCAGTACCCTCAATTTTTACCATTTCCTAACGTCGGTAAGAGTTAAGCTCTTATAGACCTGATCGAATCTTCTCATAAACGATGATTTGATCCGTGAGTTGTTCGATGCTTCTAGCCTGATATTAATTGTTTTTCTTTTACTTGGTATCTGGAATATCAACAATAAAATATTGGACTACACATGATTTGTCGAGGTCTAACATATTGGGAAACCGTTTAACTGCTATAAATATTGGTGAAAGTCCTCATCACTTCGTTCAAGTCTGCTAAGTAGTTTTCAATGTACCTCGGAAGTGGTGTAGGGCTACCACCCGAAAACGTGATCAACATAGAACGATCTAGACAGGAGCACAGCAGGGAAAATCAAAACACGATGAAATGATTTTCCAAGGTGAATAACTGTAAAAGTAATGTATAAAACGGTAGATCCGAAGTATAAAAAGATCTCATTAAAAAAAAAAGAACATGAAAGAAAAGAAATTGAAAGAACAGGATTGAAGTATCACTGGGCACAATTTGGTGGCGGTTCGAGACTTCAGAAAGGCGCTGACTGATGGAGAAGACTGCAGAAAATGTCAAAAGCGAGGCAGCGAAGAAACAATGGACCTTATATTGTGTACTTGTCCGTCACTATCAAGGCAAAGGTTTATAAATTTAGGAGCTATACAGTTTGAGACACTGAAAGAGATATCATTAGACACACACAGAGTCCGCTGAAATTCGCGTCAAGCGCAGTTATTCTGAAATATGATTAATGCGTGGCTCATTAGCCTACCAAACTATTCTTACTTTACCCGTTTTTCGCGTGGCTTATTAAACACTCAGACTAACTTAACCTAAACTTCGTTTGAATTAAAAAAAACAAAAAAGAAAACAAAAAAAAAAAAACAGTGAAAGCTCATGAATTTGTTTACGGTTCAAATGTGGTACTGGCAATTTTCTTACTCAGAAAGGGGGTCACCCTAAAAAAATATATCAAACCATAACCGACATCATATGCAATCCGGATGGGCACGGTGCATGTAGAAAGTCCAAAGAAGTAGTCAAGAGAGGCGCTGGAAGACTTCCCGTACTTCTATCCAGCAATATCTATATCTCGGGTAAGACATCTAGGAGCTTCGCAGTTCAAAGGACTAAATGAAGTATCAAAATTAGATATCAAGTTCTCTTTAAACTTCGCAAAAAGGGTTGCTCTCCTTAATGACGAATACTTCAGCTCAAATTAAAGTAAACTCCATATGGCATTACTGAGGACTGGTAGGTCTACGCCCGGTGGCAACACTTTTTATAAAGATTTAAATTTTAAACTTTTTAAGCTTTTCCACT
Source organism: Bactrocera zonata (assembly GCA_037783105.1). Lineage (NCBI taxonomy): Eukaryota > Metazoa > Arthropoda > Insecta > Diptera > Tephritidae > Bactrocera > Bactrocera zonata. The sequence continues at coordinate 10,223 of JBAWJQ010003924.1, forward strand.
TTACCTTAACTAATAACCTGAAACCAATATCAAATACTTCCTCAGAGAGCATATCGAGAATCAGTGTACATACTCGTAACTCTGGCAACTTCACGCCGAACGGTATTGACTTCAGTATGCCGAAAAATATATGGTCGTTTTATGTTTCTAATTAACTGAGTAATTTATTGGCAATTTCAAAAATATAATAAACATTTCTGATAAAAATGCGCTGGACATAATAAGGCAATCATGTCAGTCGTTATACGACCTGCAAGACCGGGTATCCTCGTTATTCTCGTCGGCGCATGGACATGCGCGTATCGGTATAACCAACTGCGCGTAGGTGGTTGTTCTTTGTGAGCGATGGATGGTGGTGCAAGAGCGACGTCGTCTCTGCTGCCTTGAAGACCTACGGCGACCAGCGCTTGAGCAGCGGCAGCGCTCCTCAACACAGTTGTCTGCGCGTGGTTGTACCTCAATATCATTTGAGCAACACCTCGCCGCACGTTGTGGCTTTCGCGGCATAGATCGCTGTGGCATTTCGTAATCAGGCATTTGGTAGGCGCCGCAATCAAAAATGCCGGAATTTTCACTGCGCGACTGCCAATTCGATTGTGTGCTTTGGCAGCTGCTACCCGATCGTACTGAACGTCTGCCACCACCCCGACCCCGACTGCACGCACATCCCATTGCTTTTATTCACGCCGCGTGCGCGCGCATGGCGCGTTAGCAGTTTGGCGTGTTGAAATTTTGAATTTTTTAATTTTTTTGACAAACTAATAAGTTTATAATTACTATTTTTTTTTTAAACGAGATCTTAAGGGCACGAAAAGGTAAACATTTTCACGATTTGTTTTTATTTTCACAAAACACTACAAATGACAGGCAAAAGACAGCAACAAACAACATATTCGAAACCGAAATATAATTGAAAATATTGTATAAAATGTTAAGTCATAACCACGCTGCGTCTGTGCGCTTAAAAGTATGCTACAACTGCCGATATAGCATACCTTTTGGCGCAATAATTTTTTGACATATCTCACTTAGAATCAATTAAACGGCTGGCGACGCTCAAACACTAAACACTTGTGTGCGTTAACATGCACCCGACTTCGGATAGCCACACGAGGCTGCATAGGAGTATGGCATCGGCTGACAACAACACGGACATTCCTGACCATAACACGGCGGCGCCTCGTAGCAACAGGCTGGTGTCTGGAAACAACACGGTGTTGGTGGGCAACAGCACGGCGGTGCTTCGTAGCAACCTAACGGTATGGGCTCTGCTTGCTTCATGGACTCACAACAGGGATATGTAGGCATACAAAATGGCGGCTGTTCGCAGCAGCAGCAGCAGCCTTGCTGACTCTGTTTGTCATTCATTTGTTGTTGTAGACGTTTCTGCAACGCGATTTGTAGCTCTGCGCGTTTTTGCAAGCGCTCAGCCAATTCTTCTGCGAGCTCTCGTCGCTTTGTATCCTCATCGCGTTCTCGTGCCATGGCGTGTACCATTTCTTCGCTGCACTTGCAGCATTTGGTCAGCGGCACGCCTTTAGTTTTCTTGCAGGTGCAAGGGGTGGGACAATCTGCTTCTTTACTGCTGCTTGCAGCTTGTTCACTGTTTCTACGTTTTCTCTGTGGCGTCTTTGGTTCGCTAACGTTTAGTTCGCTGTCAGTTCGTTTGACACGTTTGCGACTCTGCGCCGCCGCTGTCGGCTCTTCTTTTACGTCGGCGCGTTTCGGTTGCGCTTTCTTGTGTTGAAAGCAACAACAACGCTGTTGCTTGCTCGAGTCTACCTCCGAATCCGTTGATTTGTTTGGCTCTTGATCCATGCCTTCGGGTTCAGAAGCCACTACTCTTCTATTTCTAGGTTTGCAACCGCAGCCACGTTTACCACCGGAAGGTGTACGATTGGTTGCGCTTGCCTCTTCTGATTTCGTCGACTGTCTTCTTTGTTGCCTCGCCGTTGCCATTGCCATTGCATCCTGCTGTTGCCATTTTTCGTCCCGTACATCCCTGCGCTGTTGTGTTTCTCTTAACTTCGGCGCTTGTTCGTCTTCAGTGCTCCTTCGTCGTCTCCTGTTGTCTTCTTCGTTTTTCGGTTTTCTATGCGGTACCGTATCACGCATTAGTACTTCGGTTTCTTTAATTTTTCGTTTACAGTCACAGCATTTGCAACCGAGCGCATGAGTTTGATCGCGTCGGACTGCTTTTTCTCTTCTGGGTTCTTCACTTAGCCTTCTCTGCGGTCTTGCCATCGCTACTTCGTCAAATTGTCGATTGGGTTGTGCTTTAGTTGGTTTGGCTCGCATTGGTTTGAATTCTTCACTTGATTCTTCCACTAAATTTGTACTCTTCATTAGCACTTCCGTTTCCTGCATAAAATCTGTTGTAGTCGCCTTCTCACATGTGCAGCACCGATTCCTCTTTTCCGAGCTCGCTTGTGAGTTACGCTTGTTCGACGGTGAAGTTGGTTTGTCAAATTGATCTCTCTGCGTGCTTATCACGCCTGTTTGCACTTCTAATTCGATGTCTTCCAATGAAATTATGTTTTCATCTGAGTTCGACTCTATGTCTTTATCTTGCTTCGCTTCCTTTTTACACGCACAGCATTTGCAGCTTTTTGCGTGTTTTTGTTCGGGGCTTACTGCTGCACTGTCTTGTGATCTTCTGCGTTCTCTTGGTGCTGGTTCTACATACTCGATCTCTTCCTCTTCGGTCACCTCGTCTTCCCTCATTTTGGACTGAATTTTCTCTTCAATCACTAATTCTTCTTTTACTACCCTTTTGTGTTTCACTATTTCCACTTCTTCCTCTTCCTGCTCCTCCTCAACATCTGCCACCTCATCATCTTCGTAATCTTCGTCCTCTTCTATCAGCTGACCTCGTGTTGCTGTCTCTTCTGTTGCATGCTGTTGCTTACGCACACAACATTTGCATGACGCGTTCTTTCCACCGTCTCCCGCTCTTTCACGCTCTTGACAACAGTATTCGCGTATTGCATCGGCTATCGCTTCAGCTTCGTTCAGTCCTCCCATACGCGTATCCCTCGCGTTCTCACAACACAACACACATTGGCAGCCGCCATTGCAACGACCGATGTTTTGAAGCCCATTTCTACGCTCTATTTGGACTGGTGCCGGTGTCGTTCCACCTCCACCTCCATTTCCACAAACACAAGCGCAGTTACAGCAAATCGTTGGCATTGTTATTGTATTGTCTGCACATTGTCTCTTTTTACTTCTTGTCGCCTGATTCTTCTCTCTATACATTCGCTCTACCTCTTCCAATTGTTCCTCGGCTGTCAGCGGATCTAAGTTGTATTGGCAGTCGGTAAACGCAGTATTGCGTGCGCACATGCCATTTGCGCTCATACTGGGTATCCTTGTGAGCACGTATTTTTTCGGGTGGTTACAGAGCTCAGCATGATAACTTTGACCGTTTCTTTTACTATGACTAGATATACGAGAGCATTGGTTTAGATTCGAACGACTCCTACCGGCTCCCATCGTTTTAGAAAGCAGGCTTCAGTAGCATGACATCGACGTGGCGCACAGATCACGGTTCAAAGACTACGTTTCGTTTAGACAGCGCAGTGTGGTACGCTAATTTTTTCGATTTTTTTGTACAAACAATTTTGAAAAATTCAGAATTTACAAACAAAACATTCCGAAGACAATAATAAATTTACATTTTTTTATAAACACGAAAATATTTGAAAATTTCGACTTGAAAATTCTTTATGATATTAAGCTCTCTACACACTTTTCATCGCAAGCCTTTAAACTGAATATAGTTATAGTACATTTTTAGGAAGAAGAGTGAAATTCACGTCAATGTGCCTCGACGCCTTTAGTTTGGAAATTCTTTCATTTATGTCAATAGAATTGATACCACTTTTCTGGTGAAAAGCCCGTTCTAAACTGTGGACTTCGAGAGCTTTGGACTGCAAAAGCTCGCGCAAATATTCAAGTATTACTCAAAAATATAACAAGTGCATTTTGAGGGATCAAAACTTCTTTTATGGTATATACATACTTAAAATCTGTTGGGTTGACAGACTGCGGATCTAAGACTGTTCTAGTGTCGCCGAAGTTGCTTTTGGAAAGCAGAAGCAGTGAGCTTCTTCACGGTTGCATCGAAGTTATCAGTGAAATGTCATCGGTTCACAACTTTGGTTTCAGGCTACCTGTAGAGTCTTTCAAGCGAAGGTCGTTGCTCTCAAGGTATGCATAGATATACTATCCAGAGTGCAGTCGAGCGACTGTACTGGTGCCGGTCACAGCGGAATCGCCGGAAACTGCAAAGTGGATGAGCTTGCAAGGAAGAGTACACCTTCTAATTTCCTTCGATTTGAAGCGAGTCGATTATCCGATTTCATCTTTCATTATAGCGTTGGACTTATGGATCTCTATTAAGCTTGGCAGGCGCTGGTCAACTAATAGAACTTGTTCGGCTGTGAGATATTTTTGATCGAAAGTGAACTGTAAGAGGTCCTCCGAACCACTTGCACTTACTTAAGTCAATGCCCTCGATATTATAAGGATGCTGGCGGGACAGTATCCAATGAGTATATGAGGTACGATCGGACGCTCTTTGGCAAGGGTGTATTGAGGAAGGCGAGGTGGAGTCATGTTGTTACTTTCTACTCTATTGTCCGGCTATGGTCAGACTGAGATTGAAATATCTCGGTGGGGAAAACTTAGCGAAGTTACAGGAATTGTTATCAACACCTAACCTCACCTTCAACATTATATATATTTCAATTACAGTTTTCTCAAAAAACGTTTTAACGCACTGCAATCTAAAGTTTTTATTTGATAAGCCGTTTGAGAATTACACACTTTTAAGCTGCCGCCTAAAAGCATGCCAAGCGTGTGAAAGTAACATGTGTTCCACTTACATTAATCAAATATTTGTAAGTAAATTTAGGTAACAAAATTTCGCCAGCATTTTTGTTTTATTTCTTCTTTTCGCTTAACAAGTTTTTCCTGCAATTCATCAGCGATTGCCGTCGGCGTCGTGTAAGCTTAAAATTTGTACAATTAATTTCAACAAATTTAAAACTTTCGAAATGCCTGTCATTCGGCGCTTTTGTTGTTATGCTTGCCTTATACTCGCTTCCCCATCATGATAACCTTGCTTGCACTACTACACCGATTTAAGGGTGAAGCCAACAAAAGCCGTAAAAACTGGGCAGATATAATTTTAAGCTGCCTAAACGAGTAAACTTTTTAATTTAAATCGAATTTTAAAAAACGTCTTCCAGCTATTGAGTGGAAGCTGCAGTAAACTTTTCTTTTTGCACAATAAAAAGTTTGTAGCGCCAGCTTATCATTAAGACGAGGGGAGGAGTGAGATTTCAATGCCAAGTTCACTCAACTTATTCTGTGCATGTGTGTTTGTGTCGTGTTTGCCAACGAATTCAGTTTTTATGAGCGTCATATTAAATAAGAATAAGGGGATTTTTCATAATTCTCCCTTAACTATTACTGTCACAAACTTCAAGGAAGCGGTAGGGTCTTGTGCTTATAAATCTTTTTCGAGGTTCCCTACTTTTTTTAAGAAAAAGCATATAAACTTCAAATTTTGTGGGGAATATTTATTATTATCGGAAAGAACATTCTTTGGTATTAATTTTTGAAGATTATCTCTTTCATATCTTGGCCACGGCTACGTCTCAGATAGTCCATCCGTTGAGTTCAATTTTCGATGGCTCCTTCAAGCATTTCGACTGGTAACTGGCGAATGACATGTGTGATGTTTTGCTCCAAAGGCCGGAATCGAAGCCCACAGGCGAAAGTTTATCAGTGTTATGCTCTTGGTGGCTAATTGACCGGTCAAAGACGTGAAATTACCTGCTCACCGAAGTGTTCTCTCAATAAATCCATTAGTTGATGCCATGTGTGGGAGGAGGCGCCGTCTTGTTAAAACCAAATGTCACCGAGGTCACGAGCTTCAATTTCAGGCACCAAAGATTCGAGTAGCATAGCGCGATAACGGTCGCCATTGATGGTTACGTTCTCACCGGATTCATTTTTAAAGAAATAAGGACCAATGGTTCCACCGGCCCACAAACTACGCGAATGGTCTATTCGGCAAATGCGGCGATTTTGATTGTTTACATACCAATTGAGCCAGAAATGAGCCTCATCGCTGAACACAATTTGGCTGGAAAGCATCAGATCTTCTTGGAACTTTTCGAGATCCCATAGTGTGAAGCGATGTCGCTTGGGAAGGTCGAGTGGCTTCAGTTCTGGCACATGCTGTATTTTGCAGTCCATAAAAGTAGAAGTAATCATATGTATCTGAAACACTCCAATAAAGTAAATAAGGTTTTACTAGAGAAGCATAATCGGTATAAAGAGGTCTCCCAATTCGTAAGACAGATCGATCAAGGAACTTATTTCGGAATAATATAATCTTATGTTAGGATAATCCCGAGATTTTTAAAGCGTTGATTCGGGATTGATCAGTAGACTAATCCCGTTTGATACCGAAAATAATCGGTATTTTGAGAAAGCTCTTTTTAGAATTCTAGAAAAGTAATTTTCCTTATTACTTGTTTATGATCAGAAAAATAGTCTCGCAACGTTCTAGCCACCAATGCAAGTGATTAATGCCAGTTAAAGGCAATTTTTTTACTGTTGTCAATTATTTACATATAATTTTGGTGAGCTTGAAAAATTCGTGATCCCGATTTCTGATTTCGAGATCCCGAAATTTTGGGATTATGAAAAAATAGCTCAATTATGTATATTAAATAATAATAAATTTTAAAAATTCGTGACCCTGATTTCTGTTTTCGAGATCCCGAAATTTAGGGACTAGGAAAGGTTTATACAATTTTGTGCATTTTGAACTATATTTTTTTTTAATTTATTATGAACTATATTTTCACATACAAATTATTAAGAACTCAAAAATGTATATTTAATTTAGTTTAAGCTTTCAAAACGAAATTGTTGCTATTTTTCTAACTACCAGTGTAAGTCCAATTTATTGCGCTATTGTTAACTATTTACATATATTTTTGGTGAGCTTGAAAAAATTCGTGATCCTGATTTTCTTTTTCGGGATCCCGAAATTTTGGGATTATGAAAAAATAGCTCAAATTATTATTTAATAATAAACTTTAAAAATTCGTGACCATGATTTCTGTTTTCGGGATCCCGAAATTTCGGACTTATTGAAAAATAGCCCAGTTAAATTAAATTATAATAATTTATAAAAATTTGTGATCCCGATTTCGTATTTCGGGATCCCGAAATTTCGGGATTATTGAAAAATAGCTCAGTTTCATTAATTAATAATAAATTATAAAAATTCGAGATCCCGAAATTTCGCGATTATGAAAAAATAGCTCAATAATATTAAATAATATTTTTATTTTAATTTCAGAATTAATACAACTAAAAAATGCCCGGTAAGTGTCATGCGCCAGTAAATTTTAAATCATACTCATATTAAAAACTTTTAATATTATATTTTCCATTTTTCATAACAAATGCGTTATTACTGCTTTCTTTCAAACTTTTAATTTTAATCAAATTCTCAACCTTTGACCTATCGATTTTATTTATCTTCTTTATTATTATTATCTTTTTTAATGGCAGGAATTACTTTTTTCAACGCAAAACGATAAATATACCAACATATTGTTCCACTATAAATAATTATGCCAGAATTCGCAGTAACTCAAACAGATATATTAGCTTATTCTGCTTACATAGGTATAGGGCTACGCCTCTGTAAATAATTAGCTTACAATATGCAATTGTTGGCATATTCAATTTTACAGTTGAATTGAAGTGTAATTTAAACGAAAATTAGCGCAAATGAATAGAGTAATAGCTTTATAGATATGCGCATAGACAAATATAAATATAACTGTGCGTAAGCTTTGCGCTTAGTTATCGGTTATTATGAAATTAGTTGCATGATTTAATTGAAAAACAAAACAATAACACTCATACGCCCCGTGCAACCGCAAAGCACATTTTATTATGGGCAGCCGCAAGCCATGCGTGAGTGTATATATGATAAAAATAAAAGCAAATGCATATAAATATATGTATGTATGAGTGTGCGTGAGACACTATTATGTTGCAAGCTTTTGAATGCGTGATTGTGGTTACTTTAGTCTATTGCATACGCATATAGATGCTGAATAGCAAAGCGAATGTATGCCTCACACATACTTGTATATAGCTCTGTATGCCTTTGGTGTGCGCGTAAATTACGCTGACGTTTATTATGATAAAGGCATAAATAATTTTTAAATTAAATATCAACGCTTTGTTGCACATTATTTGTGGTTGTTATTGTTGCGCGCGCTGCATAAGGCTGGCGGATATGGCGCGTAAAACATGCGTTCAACGGAAACCGGATGCGGAAATAACGCCATAAATTTAGTTGCAAATGCCGACAGTAGAACAAGCTAAAACACGGCACAACAACAACAATAACAACTACTACTACTGCAAATATGCAAAAGTCAACAACATTTCAAAGCCACGAACACGCACCGCACTGCGAGCACTTACTCACATACAGGAGTAAATGGCTAGAGGCGTATGCAGCCTATATAGTCAGCGCTGCTGTTGGCTTGTAGACTCTTCGCGTGCGTGCGTATTGACCTTTATATGCTGATGCGCGCATTGAAAGCGAAAAACCAACAATAACAGCAGTGAATATTAGCGACCAGAACGAGCTTATACACATACATATATAGGGTGGCTGTTGTTGTTGTTCGGCAGAAAGTTTTCCTGAACTCATTTCTAGGCAGTTTGAGAGTCCTTGTCCGGAAAAGAGCCCGGGTAAGTTCCAGTTACTTAGACCCGTCTGTCGTGGTAAGGATATAGGGTGTCTCGTGAGGTGCGTTTGGTGTGTGAGATCTGCGGCAATACAAAGTTGGCTATTTTCGCTTTGAACTTCTCTCTCTAGTTCGGTTTCCTTCTCTGTGTCTACTCAAAATTAAAAAAAAAAAAGTATATAAACACCCTTTATTTCTTCATTACATCTTGTTTTGGATATATTAAGTTTGTCCCGAAGTTTGAAACAGCCAGAACAATACGTTAGAGGCCCTATAAAATACATTTATTAATGATCAGCGTGACGTGCTGAGTCGATTTAGCCAGGTCCGTCTCTCTGTGTGCCCAAAAAATAAGGTGACATTTGAATTTAAACTACGCGCGTCGATGGATTTGGATAATTATTTCTTTTTAGGTTGGTAGTAGTATCAGTCACATTTATATCAAATTTCATGTCAAAATATTCATTAGTGTTTGAGATACGTGTCGTTTTGTGAACTGCTAAAAGTGAGTTTTTCGTTTTTTGCGATGTCGAAATTTGTTGAGCAAAGAATTTGCATTAAATTTTGTTTACGGAATCAATTTTCTGCTGCGGATACGTTGATGATAGTGCAGAATGCCTTTGGTGATGAGGCTATGTGTAAAAAAAATGTTTACAAGTGGTATAGTGAGTTCCAAGCCGGCCGTGAACGTGTCGAAGACGAAGAGCGTCCAGGGCGACCATCAACCTCAACCGACGAAGCTCACGTTCAACCAATCAGAGATTTGGTGTTGAAAAACCGTCGATTAACAATTAGAGACCTTGCTGTTGAAGTTGGCAAATCGAAAGGCTTAGCCAATACCATTTCGAAGGATGTTCTGGGCCTCAAGCGCATCAAATCTCGACTAGTACCGAAAACATTGAATTTTTTGGAAAAAAGGCGTCGCGTTGAAGTGTGTGAAATGATGCTTTCCGACTACCAGGGTGTCATGAACCGCATTATAACTGGCGATGAGACTTGGATCTATGCTTACGACCCCGAAACAACCGATCAATCGAGCGAATATCATGCCAAAAGAGAGCCGAGACCAAAAAAATTGCACCAAAGTCGCTCAAAAATCATGGTCATGTTGACTGTTTTTTCGATTATCGTGGTGTTGTGCATTATGAACTCCTTCCAACCGGTCAAACAGTCAACAAGGAATATTATTTGAACGTTATGCGTCGTTTGCGTAACGCTATCCGCCTAAAAGGGCCGGAATTGTGGAAAGACAATTCTTGATTTTTACACCACGATAATGCACCATCCCATACTGCCCTCGTAATTCGTGATCATTTCGCCAAAACCTCAACCCATATCGTTCCGCAACCACCGTACTCACCAGATCTGGCGCTGTGCGACTTCTAGATGTTCACCAAGCTCAAAAGACCGCTCCGGGGACACCGTTTTTATACGATAGAGGAGATTCAAGCCGCAGCAAAGACGGGACTGAAGGCCATCCCGGAAAGTGACTACAAGCAGTGTTTCGAAGATTGGAAAATCCGTTGGCATAAGTGGGGATAAGAGGGGATTACTTTGAAAGGGATGAAATTGATTTGGAAGAATAAATAAAAAATTTTCAAAATAAATACAATGGCACCTTTGGGCACAGTAGTATATGCGAACTAGTCCCTGAGTTTTTGAGATATCGACCAAAAATTTTACATATGTGCTTTCTTCACCAAGAAGCTTCTCATTTCTCGAAACCTTTATTATAGGATAACTATAGCTTATAGCTGCCATACAAATTGAACGATTGGAATCGAGTTCTTGTATGGAAAACTTTTTCATTTGCTGATATATCGCTACGAAATTTGTCAAGGATTATTGTGTAAAGCTAAGGTACAATATCTGAGGAAATTGTTTAGATCGTATAACTAAAGCATATAGTTGCCATGCAAACTGAACGGTACAAATTAAGTGCTTGTATGGAAAGCTTTTAGATTTGAAGGGCTATCTTCAAAAAATTTGGCTTGGAGTGTTGTCTAATGTCATGGCATAATCTCTGAAGAAACTGTTGAAATCAGATCACTATAGAATATAGCTGCCATATAAATGGAACGATCTTAACAAAGTACTTGTGGGGAAAATATTTTCATTTGACGAGATATCGTAACGAAATTTGGCATGAATTATTATTTAAAGCAATAATATATTCTGGAAAGAACTTTTTCAGATCGGATCATTATATCATATAGCTGCCATACAAACTGAACGATCGGAATCGAGTTCTTGTACGGAGAACTTTTTCCTTCAACGAAATATCGTTACAAAATTTGACGCGGATTATTATCTAAGGCTAAGATACAACATTCGAGGAAATTGTTCAGATCGAACAACTATAACATATAGCTGTCATACAAACTGCTTGATCAGAATCAACTCCTTGTAAATAATCTTTTTCATTTGTGTAGGATATTATAGCTTCGTTGCCACCGAAGTCAACGTTTTTTCTCCATTTTAAACTAAATTTATAGACTTTTGCCTAACCACGCATTTAAAAATAAATAGCCTACAGTTATGTGTACTTGGCGCTGCGTGTGTGTGTGTGAGTCACGTAGGACACATAAATATCTGCATATTTTAATTTAACTAAAAATTATGTTGCAACTTTGATGTCATGCTGTGAACAGTATACATATACATATACGTGTAAATGTTTGTAAAGCGCAGGAGATCATATTGTTGTGGCATTAAACAGGAGGCGACACACTCACACTCATACAAACACATACATAGATGCTTCCTGCATTAGAATGTTCACCGCAATGCCACTTAATTCTATTTAATATTGACGATGACGCGCACTTTTAATAAGCTAAACAAGTACACACACATTCACATGAATGTATACACACTCCCACCTTTATACCATATATACACACACACACAGTGAGTTGCTGTGTCCATTAAGCGATACAACCAATTTGAGCTGCTGGCTGGCGGCACTATTTTGCATGTTGCTGTTAAATTAGGTATTAAATGGATAGTTCTATGTGTGTGTGTGTGTGTGTTTGCTTACAATATGTCCTTGTGTGGGTGGCGGCTATGTGTCTGTCGCTTGTGTAGCTGTATGACAGTTCACTGCGCTTAATTTGACTATATGAATTATAACGGTTATTGTGTTTTTAAATTTACCGTTAATTACCCAATTAAAAGAGCGGACCGTGGGAGTGAGCTTCAGAGAGGCTAGAACTTGTGCGGAGCGATAATTTCTTAAGAATTTATGCGTGCAATTAGCGTTTGAAAGAAATATATTGTATTTGGCTGCGGGCATTTTTTTGAGTCCAGTAAGTTGTTGAGACCTTTTTTCGACTCAATTAGTGTACGAAACAGTATTTCTTCCCACTCCAAGTATGGTGTCTTAATTGTAACTGGTCTTTTAAATCATGTGAAGGTCTTCCTCTTCCACTGCTTCCCATGGCGCATACTGCGTCGAATACCCTCAGAGCTGGAGTGTTTTCATCCATTCTGACGCAGAACCAAGCCAGCGTAGCCACTGTCTCTTAATGCGCTGAAATATTCCATGTCGTCGGATATCTCATGCCGCTCATTGTTCCCCCGACTGCGGTATTTGTCATTGCCAATGCGCAAAGAACCATAAATCTTCCGCAGAACCTTTCTTTCGAAAAGTAGTAATGCTCACTCATCATTTGTTGTCATCGTCCAAGCCTCTGCACCATATAACAGGACGGGGATGATGAGTGACTTGTAGAATTTGGTCTTTGTTCGCTGGAAGAGAACTTCACTTCTCAATTGCCTACTCAGTCCAAAGAAGCACCTTTTGGCAAGAGTTACTATGCGTTAGATTTCGAGGCTGACATTATTGTTGGTGCTGATACTGGTTCCAAGATAGACGAAATTATCTATGACTTTTTAGTTAAGACTGTCACCTGAGACGTGGGAGCCAAGTCGCGAGTGCGTCGACTGAATGTTTGACGGAAGGAGATATTTCACTACTAGACTCATTTGCTTCGCTTCTTTTTCCAATCTGGAGAAAGCAGAACTAACGGCGCGATTGTTATGACCAATGATATAGATGTCATCGGCGTACGCCAGCAGTTGTACATTCTTATAGAGGATTGCATCTTCTCTATTCAGATCCTCAGCTCGAATAGTTTTCTTCAGGAGTCGCACGATAGGAATTCGCTTTAGAGAAGAGGTCCTACCCGATCCTGACGGAGCAAATGCGTCATAAAGGCAGCTTCTTTTCGTGCTGTCAAAAGCAGCTTTGAAATCAGCGAAGTGATGGTGTGTGCCGATCCTCTTTTCACTGGTCATTTCCAAGAACTGGCGCATGATGAATATTTGGTCAGCTGTTGATTTTTCAGTCCTGAATTCCCACTGATTCCATATAGAAATATTCTCACCGTAAATTCAGTATACTCTGGGCTGCAGTCTTAAGATCAACTCTGCGTGTTCCATAAGAATGTGCTCCGGACTTTAAACCTTCTGTTGGTGACCACATCTTTTCGTAGACCAGCTTGTCAAATGAGCGGGTCAAGTGATCTGATTTTCATTTTTCTCTCTCCTTCCAAATGAGTTGGTACCCAGTTGATTTTTACCGATACCTGGAAGTCCTTATTGCTTCCTTATACGTATAATCTAATCTTTGTTGTCACTTGGCTATTTATTAGATAGATATGGACTTACAGTTCGGAGCAGAATCCCATTTTGCGATTTCTTTTCAGCTAGTGTTTTGTTCCTGTTCCTGTTTCATCATTTAATCCATCGGTGGATACATAGATTTGGCCATTGATTATGTAATCATTGGTCCTTTCTTCCCTAATAAGAAAGAAATGTTGTGCTTAACTTTCCATGAATCTACTCATCTTGGAGTTATTTCCAATCTAGCTCGAGCTCTGTAATGAGATTTATTATGATACCATGCCTGAAGTGATACTGAGCCTAGTTCAGTGGTCTCGAGCTTTATACCTGCTGGTTGCAAACCATTTCACTAATGAGTCGATGCTAGAAATATGGAATCGAAAGAAATATATATCGAAGAACGGGTAGAATCCTTAGTTTTGATGACAACAGATTGACTATGGCTGGAATAATACAGCCGGTAATTTTACAGCTTCAGTCCATTTCCATTTGTCGGATCTGCACCGAATAGTGAGATGGAAGCCCATAGTCCTAAATTACGCAGCACCCATATGGTAGCCTGGATGCAGTGGCACGCAGATGAGGAAATTACAGACCTGTCAAAATACTGCACTCCGGACCGCGACGGGGTGCCTTTTGATGTCTCCCATCGAACATCTACATAGTGAGACGCTTATGATCCCAGTTAAGGAACATAATGAACTGCTCTCCAGGCAGTTCCTGCTGGGATGTTTTCGCAGAACCACCCCTGCAGCTACCTGCTTGGAGCGGAACCGCCTCCTAGGCCCATCAAAAGGTCTTACCTGGACTACGTCGACGACATCGCACAGTACGCCGACCGAACTTCGGACGCAACGGACTTTCGACAGGCACTGTCCGCCATTCACAGTGGAGCCATTAACACCTTCACCGACTCCCTTCCTGTGAATGGCGTTCTTGGAGTCAAACCACCACCTATAGCAGACGAAGAGCTCCAGCTGCCGCGAGAAACGCTAGTGACCCTAGCGCAACTTCGTTCTGGATACTGTAGCAGGTTAAACTCCTACCTATCCACAATAGACCCTGACATACCTAATGTATGTCCTGCATGCAACGAGTCTCCGCATGACACTGACCACCTCTTTGCATGCCCTACAAACCCTACACATCAAACACCCTCCTCCCTCTGGTCCGACCCCGTCGAAACAGCACGTTTCCTGGGCTTACCGTTAGATGACCTCGAAGACAACACAAACAACCCTTACCATCCTAACGGGGATTAGTTAACCGTTAACAACAACAACAACAACAACAACAACAACAACAACACGAGTTCAAGGTAGCTACTTTCAATTTATTTCAGTTAACCCGTTTCATTTTGATATGGCAACCTTATACAGAACCATTTTATTGCTCACCCTTAATGTAAATTTTTATTGTGGAGAGTTTTACATTCGACTTCTAATGCAGTTTTGAAACAACTAGGCGACTGTGAGCGCAACTTGAGATGTTACACTTTCTTCACACTTTTCAGCGATTACCAAATAGCGGTGGCCTTGAAATATTGCTCGAAGCTCGTTTCCTGTTTGCTCCTCACTTTTTTGGTGGCACATTATCTTTAAAGAAACCATTCACATTGCCCGGTGGATCGTAATTGGCGACAACCCAAACCTTTTCACCACTGAAAAATAGCATTAAAAGAAGTTTAAAAAATTATGCGCCACACTTTTAAATACATGCCACACTCACGACGTCGCGTAGGCCACGCCCACTTGCTTCGTGTCGCGCCATATCAGCTGTGTAAAGTGTCCCGTGTATGGATTGAACACTGACTTGGCGAAATCATATTTGGCGATCTCGTCATACCACATCTTCGCCGGCATGTCGGGTGTCACCTGCTGGCCGCTACTGTAATAGATATTCTCACCGTACTTGCCATTGGGGCTGTGCTCCATCTTCTGTCGTTTTGCAAGGTTCTGCAGGGAGAATGAAGGAGAGTTTTTAAACTTCATGCTACAGCATTATGTTGGATTGCAGCTAACCTGCGCCCATTTGGCGGCGACCTGCGTGAGGTTTGGATTAATGCTGAGCGGTGGTGTGCCGTGCATGGCTCGAAATTTATTGTGCGCCTCCAAGCAACCCTTCTCGAAATCGGCTTGTGATATTGTAATGGGTTTCGGCGGCGGTTGGTTGGGTGCGCCGCCCACGGAAACCTTCTTAATGATAACAGTACGCTTTACCGTAGCCATATCTTCCACGAACCGCACCGAGTAAAGCCAGTCTTGCGGCGCACACAGCTTGTGTACTTTTCACCAGAATTTGGTTTTATAAATATTTTACAACTGAAGAATAAACAATGAAAATCTCTGACAATTCATTTTGAGTGAGCACTTTCTTTAGAAGTACTAAAATTTTCAAAAATTACAAGGGTTTTACAACATTGGTGGCACTTGGCAGCAGTAGAGCTTCTATTATCAAGTTAATGCCAGATAATTTTAAAGCGAAACATTTCTGGGGTAAGTGGGGTACATGCAGCTATAATTTGTTGTTGCCCGTTGGTGGCTGGTGGCAATCAATTTGGGCTAATTTAGCTAATTAACTTCTCATTGCAACGCACACTGCTCACGACTGTGATGCCTCACTAATGCTGCGGCTCACCGCTGGTATGTGGCACTGTTGGTTTTGTTGTTGCTGCAGTGCTGGTGTAGGCAATTTACTCATGAATCTCTTATGCCCACATTTCTGAAATCCAACCGGTAAAGAGCACTTCAGCACACTTCTCCTGGCACTTAATACCCGACCACTTGGCCAAGTGGAATGTTTAGCTCGGGGCGGAAGCTGCAGAGAAGGTGTTAAAATTCTTGCTTTTGTTGTTAGGAAATGCTGAAGATGTTTATTTGGTCTACCTAAATAGGGTAGTACGAGAGGTGAGAAATGCAAAAGTGTAATTTCGAAATATAAATACTTTAGTGGTGGAATTAAGGAATAGGAGGATGACAAAGGAAAGGAGCTTTGTAAATTAAAAAATTAAAATTTGAGGTGATTCTTGAAATATTTCACAGAATATGCAATTAGTTCACTCTTGGCGATAATTCAGGTATTAACCACTCCAAATCTGTTTGCAAACCGAAATTTCTTTCAAGTTCGAGAATTAAAGCATTGATTGCTTCATATTGCTACAGAGGAGCCATATGTACAAGATGGGGTTCTTCACCGCAAATAGTTCTTTGTCTTTACGACACCATACTCAAAGCCAATATGTTCTGCCAGGTCTTTGTCTAGCGGACGGGCTTAGAAAAGATCACACTTGCAAGGAAGCTAGGGAGCGTTCAACAGACAGTGCTCATCAGCATATAAGATAAATTAAGGTCCACTCCAACCATGGCACTCAATGCTATTCTGCATGTTCTGCCCATAAATGACCCCGGAAGGTGTTTGTCTGCGAAAGTTGCTATCGGAATTTGAGCATTCGGTGATTTTCGCGCGCTTAGACTTCATAATGGATCTTTCAGATCAAGAAGTCGCCAAACTAAACCGTGGCGGATGTTTTTCTGCCCACATACCTACAAGGAATTTGTGGATGGGTAGGTCTTTGGAGCAGAGCGGTTGTAAACTTATTCACGGATTCACAAAGCCTAGGCCGACGGTTGGTGGAGGGATATATCATCAGAAACACTTTATCAGATTTAGCTCCAGATTTCCTGACTATTGTAGTATTGTTCCAATTGAGATTGCTGCTATTGAAGCAGCAGTAGATTTACTGCTCGAGAGTACAGCCTCCTGCAGACAAATGTGCATTCGCTCTGACGGTAGGGCGATCCTTCTAGGTTTGAGCTCACTAACCCTGCGTTTAGAGTTTATTAGGAAATATCCAACCACAGCGGAATCGCAGGTATCTATAAAGTAGCCGATCTGGCAAGGAAAGGCGCCATAACTCCGTTAGCCTGAAATGGGATCGGATCGATGCTATCCTCTTCTCGTATGCTTTATAACTGGATAGCTGGGTTTCGGTGAGCTTGGTCAGCGCTGGGCTACCATAGGTTCATGTGTTGTCGGAAGATCATTTTAACTCAAGATGGATCGTAAGAGATCTAGTGAGTTGTTTTTGTTGTTGTTGTAGTGGCAGAATTCTGCCAAGATGACAGTCCTTAGCCGGATAAAAATCCGGGTTCGTTCCGGTTACATAGAAATGACTGTCGTGGGAACGAGAGAGATCTAGTGAGTCCTTTGCCTTTGGTAAGAAAATAAATCCCTGTGTATGATAATCCTAATAAGCCCCTGCCAGCTGCAGAAGCTGTATGGAGGAAGACGAGGTGCAAACATCTTTCCTCTTGATTTTCATTTGCGAGATTAAGGCTTAAGCACTTGACAGCTCACAGCTTTAGTTATCTCACCGAGCTTGTGAGTATATAATAGAAATTAAGTCACTCAGTCCTACTCAACTTGTAGGTACTGTGCTGACTTTGAAGAAATTTCGAATACAAGACTGCTGTTTTTAAGGCTTCACAAAGGACTGCTTATATCAGTCGAAGTGCAATCTCTGGAACAGTTATCGCACCTAACCTAAGTAGCTCTCTTTTTGACTGGATTTGGTGACAATCTCAGTCAGATTGACGCCGGTCTGACCAAGAACTTCCTTGCTTGCTAGTCATAACTTGTTGAATGACATCTGCGTAAGTGTCCTTTGAAAGGAGCTTTCTCAGTTCCTACTAGTTGTGTGTGTAAAATAAGTAATTTAAAAATATTTCTTTTAAGCGCATTAAAAACTTTAAGCTCTTTTATGCAGAATCTTCTCTGGCTATTAAACCAATTAAATTGCATTTTTACTGCTCTCACACGCAGACACATATATTTATACATGTCTATATATATATGTATGTATATGTACCCAACCGTTAACTTTTGCGAACTTCCAACTTCAATTAAAACTATAATTACAATTATATATGCAGGCAGACATATACTCGCTGATATACACATGTATGTATGTACGTATGTGTTTATGCAAAGATAAAATGCCCATCAAAGTGCCAAGTTCACTCGAAAACCCCAATTCAATCTTATTTGCATATATTATTTACTCGAGGCCATGCCACCCGTGTGCGCCACGTACACAACGGACCAACGGACATACTCGTGTGCGGGTAGTGGTGTCGTTGCGTGTGTGCGCGTATAAACGCTTGTGGCGACAAGGATGTCAGTTCTCAACACACAAAGATTTCACTTCTTTTTTTGTGTTTTGGTTGTGTCTCTGAAACATTTCCGACTCGCTTTGCAAATGGTCTAAGCAAGTTTTCTTATGCACGTGTATGGGCTCAGTCGAGCAGCGAGTCTTCAAAGTTAGAAAGCATGCATACCTAGTAGGAATACTCTAGTGGAAGTTATGTTATAATAATAGTAGTTTAAGGCAGCTGGAAATGTGGGAATTATGGTAAATTTTCATAGAAAAGTCTTCGAGGTTGACACTGGTACTGAGGTTCTGTCGGAAAATAGAAATAAATCTTAAAGATTTTCGATTTTCGAGATAGTTGGTAATGGATACTATCCATTTTCATACTAACAGAACTTCGAAGTATAAACTCTTATCTAGTCCGGCGGAGAGCACACCCTTCTAACGTGATATAAGCTTTCTTACTTTGGTTCTTATCTTCTTTCTGTATATTTTGGCAAAATGTTTTTACAATATTTGATTTGGCTAATAGAAAAGATTCGACATGATCTTCAGTGACCTCAGAAGTCGGAAACTACATATAATACGTTCTTTAAATGTAGTCGTAAAGTTACATATTTCGTCCTTGAAAAGAAGTTGTAGACTACGACCCTTAAATGTAGTGTATTGCCTGAGCGAATCTTAAAAATATGAATTGACATTTTGAATAAAACAGTCGGCGAGAGGTTTCCAGTAGTCTTACACATATGTATACCGCAACTTCGGTTAAAGGAAAAGCAACTGGTAAGTATTTTGTATCGGTTCCATACGTCCGACGAGTATGAAGTTAGATAAGATAAAGTCCATTTTGGAACCAGCAAAAACAACAACATTAGCCTCGAAATCCAACGCAGAAAAACTCCTGCCAACAGACACACTGAGTAGGCAATTGAGAAGTGAAGTTCTCTCTCGAAGAACAAAGACTAAATTCAACAAGTCAATCATTATCTCAGTTCTGCCTGCTGAATCGCCGTTACGAGTTTTTGAGAGGAAGGTTCTGCGGAAAATTTATTGTTCCTTGGGGGGAAGCAGAGGAAGAGGAAAACATCCACTCTGTTGGATAGACCAGGTGGAGAAAGACCTGGCTACACTTGGCATCTCCAACTGACGCCAAGCAGTGAAAAGGAAGAACGACTGGCGCGCTGCTGTAAACTCCGCTATAACAAACTAACCGTGTCTACGCCAATAACGAAAAAGTCTGGACTTCGAATCACTGCTAAATTGTGGATTACATGAAAACAAATATTTTTACGGAAAGATTTTCGGATATAACCGTACAGACTTTGTAGAAACATTGACGATTTACATAACGAAAGCACTAATAATTACTCCTACGCTTGCTTTGGGAAGGATACTCTACCTACCAGCCATCGACATTGCAATGGAGAGCTATACAGTAAAATCAGCTGCAAAATTGCCGGTGTTCGGTCAACTCTACAAAAAACTTCGAAGCTTAGCTCAGTAAGCAGGGAGCTTATGGATAAAATTGAGCACATACCTTCACGCTTGACTTCGAAGAGAAGGTCTCAAGTCACACAAAGATGATAGTGGATGGTGCAGGATCATTCGACTCGCCAGGGGAACTTACAACATCTATACAAAACGATGAGAAATGCCCAATGGAGTGGACGCTGGAACCTATTCTTTGGAGCTGGATCTCAAGCGACGCTTCCGAAATACTACAGTGTGTGCCCGGTAGTATCTACTTTGAGATTAGGAAAGCGGCTGAGGCAGTTAACAATGCAGGAAATAATATAAAGAAGATCGATCAATAGCAATTAAGACAATAATCTCACATCGCATTACGTCGGAAAATGTCGTAACGCATATATACTGGGTTCCAGTCCACAAAGTAGTGCAGGGAAATGAAATAGCTGATAAAATTGCCAACTGTGTCATACATTTGGTTACCAAACCAGTTCAGGAATGAATCTCGGAAATCACTAAAACCGATCTACAATAAAATTTCCGAAGAAACGAGAAATGGATCAGGGTGACATGGAATACCTTAAGGACATGCGGAATCGTCAAAATCATATGCAAGAGCCTTTGCAGAAAAACCCGCATGCTCTTTACTCACACGGTCTCGAAAGGACTGCAAGACTATTGTTGGCTTAATGACATATTACAAAGTATTGGCATCGCATACGAGCCGGAGGCGCATAAGTCAATCTCCAACTAGGAGCTTGCAGTTCAAGGAGATATTGTAGTCAATATAAAGACGGTCTTGAAGTTCGTTAGAAACGTTGGTGTCCTTTAAGGCGAATACTTCAGCTCAAGTTATACCTATCCGTCAGCTGGACTGGAAAAATCAGTAGGTCTATATATGACGCAAGAATGTAACCTCACCTAACCTAACGTAACCTAACTTACATAACCTCACCTAACCTAACATAACCTAACTTACTTTAGAAGTACTTTGCAATAAATGGAGATCAAGGACTTTTTATTCAGTCAGGCCATAGTGGCTTCTCGAAGAGTGCTGAAGCTCCGCTCTAGCACTATCCGAATGCTATAAAATTCGAATTTCAAATTAATATGAATAATTCTTTATTTCGCCGTCTGCAATTTGGAAAATAT
Organism: Bactrocera zonata; assembly: GCA_037783105.1. Taxonomy (NCBI): domain Eukaryota; kingdom Metazoa; phylum Arthropoda; class Insecta; order Diptera; family Tephritidae; genus Bactrocera; species Bactrocera zonata. The sequence continues at coordinate 31,418 of JBAWJQ010003924.1, forward strand.
TTCGATGTGATTTTCTTGCGTAGTCCCGTTAATTTGCTTATGCGGTGTATATGTGCGTACACATATGTATATTTGTGTAACGGAAATTTTACATTTATTTTTATTGCCCACAAGTTTAAATTACTTTGGCAAAACAATCAGAGCTGACAGCGGCGACGAAGCCGCAAGCGTACACGCAGAGGTCGGAGACGATGGCAACGCTGGCGCAGGCGCAGGCGCAAATGCAATAAGCGCAAGTAAGCGTAACAGCAACAAAAGCAAACATATTCAGGAGTATATATGGGTGTTTGATTGCTGATATGTTTGTGTGTATTGCAGTAAGTTTGCCGGGTATTCCGGTAGCGCAATTAAACCCCAGAAAGTAATCCCAAAATGGCAATAAATATTTGCTGCACAAACGACCGGACGGGGCGCAGGCAACTCGTTGAATGGACCAACGCACGATGAAAAAGATGAACGAATGAACTGTGCGCGGGCGTTACAGACACTGGGCGGCTGTGAGGGGTATGTTGGGTTGCTGCAACGGGCTGAACGCCTAATCTGCTTGCCACCGAACGCTTGTTTATTAGCATGCACATGTATGCGTTTGTGTGTATGTGTGTGTGTGTCAGTGTGTTTGGTTTAACTTGCGCGCAAATTGCTATTAACATAGTTTATTTGGTCATAAAATGGGCATCGACATGGCCATTGCCAGGCGAAAAGTGCACGCTGGCAGCGGAGTGTGGAGCGGCAGTCATTTGGCATGGCGGGCGAAAGGGTGAAAGTGTTGTGGGTGGCAACCAGCGTTGATGTTATTGCTATTTTTGATGAAAATGCTGATTTGATGGTCACGACACACACACAGAGCCACTCTTTTGAAGGAACTTCTAATTTTTATTGCAAATTGTTATCAGCCGATACATACAAACGTCCACACGCATGTATTAGTACAAATACAACCGCAAATACAACTACTCATATACACCTACATAAACATACAAACATCCTCACATACCCAAAAGCTTGTATGTGTTGTTGCCACATATTCGTGCGCCTAATGTTGATATCAAATTGCCAGCAGCCAATAAGTGTCAGCTACAACAAAAACAACAAATAAAGAACATGAACACAAACCATTTTGTCATGAAATTCAAACCAACAACATCGTCATCATCATCAACATCAGCATCACCAACAGGCTAAGTATACATCCATCAGTTGTGTTGTGCTTGGGGAGCCATTTGCATTTTAATTGCCACACGAACGTTAATTGAGAGTGGTTCGATAAGAGGCGCACTAGCAGCTAATGTGCTAGATAGACTTAACGAAATTCGTATTGGATTTCGGTACACCTACCCATATAACGGGTTTTCCAATAGGGATGATATGATTTTTAAGCGTCGTTTCGGCCATCGAAGTAATGAAAATATTTCTGCCGTTGAGGCAAGTGCTGCTGAAGACCGCAAATTGTTGATACCAAGACTTTCGCAAGCATTGGTACAGTCTCAAATCACAGCCCGGCGCATTTTGTGAAAGGATTTGGGCTCGCATTCGCATAAAATTATTCTCACTGACGAACTAAAGCCATTGGCCACCGTAAATGCCGTGAATTTGCTGATTTGGTCTTGGAACAATTTGAAAACGATAACGATATTGTTTAGAAAATTTGGTGTATTTTTGGTCTGATGGAATCATCGGTCTGAAGTCTAATTGCAGCGTTTGTTCATCAGAGGTGCGAGTGTGAGCGGATTTCGATATTGAAATAATAGGCTTTCTATAATAACTCTGTATAAAGCTTTATGCTACTCACCTGGCAAGGTTGTGCGCTGGGTTTGGGACCCACCATCTGGAAACCACTCCCAATGAAAAGGATCCTTGTAAAGATAATACGGTTGGGTAAGCTGAAGTTGAAGAACACCAAAAGCTCCGTCAGGACCGGGAAGAATGTCTTCGAGCCGTTCGAATCTAAACGAGGTTTCAAACAAAGGGACTCTCTTTCGTAACACTTCTTCAACCTATTCCCGGAGAAAATAATACGAGCGACAGAGCTAAATAGAGAAGGTAAAGTCTTCTGTAAGAATGAACAGCTGCTAGCCTACGTCGAAGATTATGATACCATTGGCATAGTTAAGAGAATCAAAAGGCAACGACTGCGATGTCTAGGTTATGTTGTCCAGATGGAAGAGAACACTCAAGCTTTGAAGGTTTTCGATTCGCTACCCGCCGTTGGAAGCAGTAGAGTAGGAAGACCTACGCTCCGTTCGAGGGATCAGGTGGAAAAGTACCTGTCTGAACTTAATCTTTCCAAATTGGCGCCAAATAGCGAAAAGAAGAAATGACCGGCGCGTTGTTGTTGGTTCGGCTATAACCGGTGTCTTCGACAATAAAGAAGAAGAAGAATCATCGGCCCGTACTTCTTTCGAAATGGAGCTGAAGACACCATTGTTAATGGAGAGCGCTATAGATCGCTGATAACAAACCTTTTATGGCCGCAATTGGAAGCTGCTGATCTTGACAACATCTGGTTCCAACAAGACGGGGCTACGTGTCACACAGCACTTGCGACAACCAAATTACTGCGAGAAATATTTGGAGATACAATTATTTCAGGAAATTGTAACGTTGAATGGTCTCCAAGAAGTTGTCTTTAAACACGATTAGACAACTTCTTGTGAGGTTATTTGAAGTCACTGGTCTTTAGCAATAAATCAGACACTCCTCAAGCTTTGGAGGTCAAAATTGAACGTGCTATTCATGACATACGAGTTGATTTAGTCTAAAAAGTATTAAAAAATTGGATGCATCGAATTTGTTCCAGCGAAAGAGGTCGTGGAGTCGTAAATAATCTGATATTCAGAACTTAAATGTGTCGATTGTACTCCACATTAAATAAAAAACATTTGAGTTTCCTTAACAATTAAAATTTTTTTGAAAAGAAATTATATCACACTTATTGGAAACCCCTGTACGTAAACATATCTTCCTTCATATGCACGCGCATAGATTATTTGAACATAATATGACTTCATTAACATAGCCAGCGCAATTTAATTTTGAAATATTCCGCAGGATTTATGTACGAGTATATCAGAGTGTTGTTAATTTCAACCCAACAAGCCGCAATCTGCGAAACAATTTTAGAAAAATCAACTTTTTTTATATGAATGTGCTAGGACCAGCTAACCAGCGATAAGATCCATTTTTGCTACTAAATCACGATATAAAGGCAGCAACAATAGCAGTATTATGAGGGAACGAAGTAAGGTTACATTTGGTTAGATGATATACGCGAGACCACGAATAATCCAACTTGAACTTTTAGAGACTGTTGATGATGGTCGTTGTGATGGCCCGAACGCCTAAGTATGCATTAAAAAGACCGTCGCAAGTCTACAGAGCGCTTCAAATTTATTGAGCTGACTAAAATCTAGACCAGTCAATTCACTGGATTCGTATGGCAACCAAGAGGCGTTAGAATTAGTCGGAGAAAGCTGGACAGCGAAGAAGTCATCCTTCTACCAGGAAAATTCCATCCTTTAAAACCTTTAGCCTCACCGCGGAAGGGAATTGAGAAAAGATGAAAACTATTTCGCATTTATCTGGAGCATTCAACAACGTTTCTACAAAATATATTCTAAATAGTATCCAGTCTATAGATCTTGATCCTGCTATACAACGTTGGATAAGAGCACAAGGAACGTTGCTAGAATAATCACGGAAGTCGCTAGAGGCACTCTGCAAGATAAAAGGAAAAGAGCAGAATGCTGGGCAGCTATGGGTATTAATGATGAACAAACTGTTAAGAAACTTATGGTAGATGGCAAAGTTCCTAAGGTAAGGCATACCAGAATTGGGCATAGTAAGCGGGTCTTAGGCTTAGTGCGGAGAAAGTGGATCGATTGTGGAAGCACATTGTAGAAGAAAAAGTGAGAAAGGTTAGATAGCACAACTTTTGGGCCAGGGAAACAATGAAGCACCTCTTGTGTAGTTGTGCCTCACTAGCAAAGCAACGCTTCAAGCATTTGTGGGTTTCGTGGTATGAAACACTGGATGAGGTATTAATATCGCAGAAAATATTGAAATTCGTGCCAAACGCTGGCATTCTAAAGGATGACATCACATCATGAACTGTGTACCAATACTCCAACTGGCATCACTAAGGTCTAACACTAGTCTATGTTTGGCTTACACGCCTATCATATTAACCTAACCTAAACTACCAAAATCATTCGCCATAAATGGAACACAATTCTGGTTGTTTACTTTCTTTTCACGGTCCAATTGTTCACACTACAAATCCCTGTTGAGAGTTTGGTCGTAGAGGAGCAGTTCATTAAAGATGTTACTCCACCAATCGCACCAAATACATTGCGAACCGACTCATTTAAATTCGAACACGTCTGTTTTCACTTGTAAGGGACCTAATCTTTGTCGCCAGTAACAATCTTCTTCAGAAATTTACCGATTTTATTACGATTCGCACTCAATGTCATTGTTGGGGTTGTCCTTAGCGATCCACAGATGTCGATGAGGACCGCTCTATAGACACGCTCCAGCTGCTTAGTTAGTGTGGTTTACCGAGCGTCCTTCACCAGACAACGGTCCCATAAAACATTATTACCTTAACTACGGTTTCACAGAGTCAGAGCAATCTTTGGTGAGTAGCACCCAAACATAGAGCTTCTTTCTATATCCACCTTATTCAAGTGGTTCTAAACTGACTTTTGTCCTATGATATATTCGACAAGTAGCTTTCCAATGTACAATACCATAGTACAACTATTTTTGGTAGAATATTTTAACTTTTATAATATTTATAATAAATAATATGCGAATAATAAATATACAAATGTTTTACAGTATATGAAGAAAAATTTACAATATTTCCAAGACATTAAAGAGCTTTCAACTTATTGCCGGCAAAACATTATTCGAAAATTGACCATCATAATTTCCTGGTGGGTCATAGTTGGCGACAACATAAATACGATCACCGCTATAAAAATAATTAGAAAATATTTGTTAGGTGTTTAGGTGTAAAAGTAACAGCGCTCTTACCTTCTCGCCATTGCCATGCCCAGACGTTTGCTGCCCTTCCATACCACTTGTGTAAAATGTCCTGTTTTTAGGCTGAAAGCAGCGCCAGATTCAAATTTATAATCCCGTACCTCAGCGTACCAACTGCTCACCGGATCACGACCGCGTAAATTTGGACGACCCACTGACATGTAGATATTTTCGCCATAACGATTATTTGTGCGATGTTGTAAAATATTGCGGCGAGCCAAAGTCTTAGAAGAAATTGAACATCAGAGAAATTAGAAAATTATAAATTTTTTTAAACTTTTTCTATTTCAAAGCCTCTTCTCAGGCTTTATTTAGTTTTGACAGCTGATTTGACAGCTATCCCTTGAGGAAAATTCATATTTTATAAAAAAAAAAAACACCTTACCGTCGTTACATAATTCAGACACTACTTACTTGCACCCACTCCTTGGCATAATTGCAAAGTCCTCGATCTAGTATTAATGGTGGACTGCCATGCTTAACGCGAAATTGGTTGTGCGCTTGCAGACAATCTCTTTCGAATTCGTTGAAGTTCATTGTTCAGAACTGTTGTATGATTACTACAAATTGTTAATATTTTTTTTTAGTTTTATTATCAATGAATCACTGTCATCACATAGATAGGATAGATAAAAAAGTTTAGATAAATATAGCCTAAGCTTATGTGACATGCTTTTCAATGCCGATTAATCGGTAGGCCTTGATAATAATGAAATATTTTAGACAGTGATTTATATAAAAAATTTAACAAATATGTGTATAACTAGTAATAGTGGTTTTAAGTCTAATACTGCAAAATTGATACGAAATTATTTAAATTTTTTTGATTGAGGCGTTTTATTTTTATATTTTCTTCGAGAGTATAGAAACTTTCTCTTGCGGTTGTGATCGTGATTCACTGCATACAAGAAAGTTAAGTGAGTGCAACTAATGTAATAGTTGTGTTTAAATTTTAAAAATTAACTTCGACATTACTTGAAGAAATTAAAAAGTAAATTGACTCAATTAATAAAAATATTTATTTTCAAATAATTAAAAAGGATTAAAATTAAATACAATGCTCACACAACTCAATTAGCCGAAGCAATTAGCTGTTAATTGACTCAATTAAAAATATTAATAACTTTAAAAATTAAAAAGAAAACAAAAATAATGAAATAAAACAAATGCTAGATTTTAATTTTAACACAAATCAATTAACTGACACATCTAAGACGTTAATTGAGTCAATTAATAAAAATTAATTACTTTAAAAGTTAAAAGACAAACCTAAAAAACACGAAATATATATATTTAATTTTTTCTCAACTCAATTACCCGAAACAATTAAGAGGCTAATTGACTCAATAAAAAAAAAAAAAAATCAAAAAGAAAAAGAAAAAAGAAAAAACTTAAAATAAAAGAAATGTAATTTACACAACTCAATTAGTCAAATCAATTAGGAAGTTAATTGACTCAATTAATAACAAATAATTACTTTTGAAGAACGAAGGAGAGAAAAACTAAGTTGAAAAATTTAATTAAATTGAAATTAGTCGAAATAATTAAGATGTTAACTGACGTAATTAAAAAAATGTTATTTCTTTAAAATGAAAGAGAAAAAAATAAATAATATTAAATTTATTCAACTCAATTCGTCGAACCAACAAAGCTGTTAATTGACTCAATTAATAAAACTTAACTACTTTTAAATAATCTAAGCTTTTAAAAAAATAAAATAAAAAACCAATTAGTATTAAATTTATTCGACTCAATTAGTCGAAGTAACTAACACTCAATTATTAAAATTATTTACTTACAGAGTTAAAAAACAGAATTCAAATAAAACAAAAAAATGTATATAATTTTTTTCACAACTCAATTAGCCGAAACAAGTAAGATATGAATTGACTCAATTCATAAATTTTTTCCTTAAAATTTTAAAGAAAAAAAATTAAAACTAGTAAAATATATATAATTATCACACAACTCAATTAACCGATGCAATTAAGCTGTTAGTTGCTTCAATTAATAAAAAAAATTGAATTGGAAATCTGTATAATATTAAATGTATGCAACTAAATTGTCGAAGTAATTAAGATGTTAATTGACTCAATTAATAAAATTAAATAGTTTATAAGTTGAGAAACAAAATTCAAATAAAAATATATACATTTTTTTACAACTCAATTATTTACAGCTAAATTACCCGAAACCATTAAGATGTTAATTGGCTCGATTAATTAAACTAATTACTTAAGATTTCAAAGAGAAAAAAAATTAAAAACAAAAAACAATAAAATATATATACTTAATTTCTAAACAACTCAATTAGTTGAAGCATCTAAGTTGTTAATTGACTCAATTAATAAAATTAACTGTTGAAAATAAAATTTAAAAAAGTCAAAATTACAAAAAATATATTTATATGTATATGTACATATACTTAAGTGTACATAAAACTAAAGTTTACTAAGGCCTTCAAATATATAATATATCTTCATTATTTTGTTTGCACATGTAATGAGGCATTAATGTATGGTAGATAACCAACTCAAAGAGTATTTACTCAATTAATCACAACTTTTTCTACCTGCTACGTGTTTATATTGTTTATTTATTTACATAGATAAGAGCTTTTAATTATCGTTCTTTATATATTTACTTTTGTATTTAAATGACGCTTCATTATTTTCATTCACCAAAAGCGACAGCGAGGTAATAAATCAGGTGAATAACCTTAAAATTCGATTTCATAATATCTTCGCATGAATCACAAGATAGTGAATGAAATTTGGGTAACCAATTGAATGATGAATTTACTATATTTAAATTAGAAACTAAGCAATTATAAATAATCGATGTGATTTTATCACGGCAAGCATAATATTTTAGACGAATTGTGCCAACATTTAATGAGAGGCAACTCTGTTAAGGTAAATTTGTATTAAACTATACTCTTTAAGAATGTAATCTAGGGAATCATATACAAATATCTGCTGAGAATGATCTTTAGTGAGAAAACATGTCATAGAAGAGTAAAAATTTAGCACAAGATATAGGAACTGAAATTAAAAAAAAAATTTAATTTTACTTGAAGTAACATTTAGTGTTCCTAGAGGTTCATATTTCGTGAGGATTTCTACTTCTTTAATAATATTTCGAAGCGACACCACTTTAGCACTGATTATTTGGCATAACTTTAGAGAAATTAAATTTCGAAAAAATATAATCGAAGTTTTCACTTTCGAACGACGTTATCCGCGGTAAATTCGGGCGTAGAAAATGGGTAGAGAAATTCTAGGAAAAGAAAGTTGAGAACCTCTACAGAATTTGGATTTAGCGGACTCCATTTCGCCTTCATAGGCTGACTTTATTATATGAGGTTAGGTTAGGGTCAGATGCCTGTCCTAAGAGAGGTTCATATTTGATTTGGTTATGATCAGTGCTTTGTGTGGGCAGAAAAATAATATTAGAATTTAAATCTTAAGTTTAGAAAAAGCATCTGGATTGAGCAAATCTGCTTAAGCGTTGATTTCTACTTTCACTGTTTCCAAGCAGCTTCTAGCTATCGATATGATTTATAATCTTACCGCCTTATGGTACATCAAACATACTAAACATCATAAAGTTAATTGACTATTGCTGTGCATAAAAACACTAACTAAGCTGCTAATTCTAATTCAAATTGTTACTTTTCCAAATTCTCCTTTGTGATTCCGCTGCAAATCACTGAAAATATTCTCTCGCACATTAATATAGTTTTTCTCAAATTCTACACATTACGTGAGTGCAAATGTAAATACGTGCCTCAAATTGTATAATAAAACAAATAACCTTTGACCCGACTCGTCCAAAAGCACTTAATTAAGCACGCAGAGTTTCCTTCACCGTCCGCCTCGTCGCTTTCACCTCACAATACAGTCAATTATGATTCGCGATTCACTCAATTAATTTCGAAGACTTGATTCTTGATTTTTGTGCAACGCGTGTAAACTATTCACAAACAATGCCCATTATGAACTGGAGCGTTGAAGCATACACAGATTAATATTATTACTATTCTTACCTCTGAATTTTTGCCGCTTTGTTTTGACACACCCACCGGAGCATGCTGCCACAGCTGAAAAGCGCGACACTGATAAGAAGATATCACTTAAAGTAATTTAAATTAGTCAAAGTAAATACATATATATGTGTGTAATTGCAGTAAGTTCAATGTATTTTCATATTATCGAAAGGCCGAGGCTGAAATTAATTGGTTTGGGCGCGGCAAGTTATGACGAATTTCCATACGCTGAGTCAGTTAAGCGGAAAATAAGAAAAATTTCATGCCGATATACAAATCAAAAGTAAAATAGTAAAATAATAAAACAGTACACGCAGTCAGGCACGAATGCCAGTTGTTCCACGGTCGAGTCATCCGCCTCAAATCAAAAGAGGCACGAACTGATGAAAACGTCTTTAGCGTGGTGGGTTGTAGTCTACTTATAAAGTACTAATGAATGTACTTTGCGTATCAGGAATTTATATTTTCTATACCCTGAATGAAACGGTGAAGTCTTTCTATAAGGTGATCCGTTTCGAAGTTCCCTATTTTTTTAAAGAAAAACACAGAAGCTTCAAATTTAATGAGAAATGTTTATTATGATTTGAAAGAACATTCTTTGACATTAGTTTTTTGAAGATTATCTCTTTAAAATGTTGGTCCCGACTACATACGTCTCAGATGGTCCATCCGTTGGGTCCAATTTTCGATGACTCGTTCGAGCATTTCGATTGGTAATTGGCGTACGACACGCGTGATGTTTCGATCCAAGTCTTGAATTGAAGGAGCATTGTCCGCATAGACTTTACACTTTACATACCTCCACAGAAAAAAGTCTAACGGTGTGATATTACACGATCTTGGTGGCCAATCGACTGGCCCAAAACATGAAATTATCTACTTGCCCAAGTGTTTTCTCAATAAATCAATAGATTGATGCGATGTGTGACAAGTGGCGTCGTCTAGTAGAAACCAAATGCTGCCGAGATCATGAGCTTTAATGTCAGGCATCGAATAGTCGGTTATCATAAGACAATAACGATCAATATTGACGGTTCCGTTCTCACCGGCATCATTTTTGAAAAAATATGGACCGATGATTCCACCGTTCCACAAACCACACCACACCCTTGGTTTTTCTGGATGAAATGGCAGTTCTTGGATCTTTTCAGGTTGCTCTTCGTCCCAAATGTGGTAATTTTGTTTGTTTACATACCCATGAGCCATGATGAGATCCATCCTCATCGTTGAATGAAAATTGGCTCGAAAACGTCGAGTCTTCTTGAAACTTTTAAGAACTTATAGAGCGAAATGATGTCGCTTGAGAAGATCGAGCGGCTTTAGCTATTACACAAGTTGTATTTTGCACACTTTCAATGTAAGATATCGATGTAAAATGCGCCAAGTTGTTCCATACGTGAGTCCGAGATTGCACATGGATGCCAGACTGCTATCCTTAGGCCGATTATGCTCCCTTGTCAATTAGACGGATAAATTCTAAAAAAAAAAAATACGAAAGATCGTTGATTTACGCCTATCAATCCAAAAGTAACCATTAGTCTACTGTATGAGTGTTTCTAGATTAGCCAAAAAAAAACGTTGTTCGCGCTTGAAGCAGTTGCAAGCAAATACCTGATTTTTTTGAGAAACTGTACATGTCGGAATCATACCACTAGAACAACGCTGAACGATAAATTCTAAGTGATTCCCAACCTTTTGTTTGTCAGTTGCCCGTCAAGAAATCAGGAAAGCCAGCCATCGAACACAGATCACTTTTCACCACGACAATGGGAGCTCTCACACATTAACCGAAACAGCTGCATTTTTGTGCTTTCAATACATCGATTTCATGAGTTATCCACCGTATAATCGTGACTTGCCATTGAATGACTGACTTCTTTTTATTCCCGTACGCAAAAAATGAACTTAGAGATCACCGTTTTTCGACACCTAAAGAGGCGATTGATGCGTTATGAACGCATATTTTGCAGATACCTCAATCAGAGTGGCAAAAGTGCTTCGACAATTAGTTCAAACGCTTGCAAAAGTATATAGATCTTATGAAGAATGCTTTAAAAATCATTAAAGCGATTTTCGATGATTAATTGTTGTTTTTGTTCTCTAATTTCGCTATCTAAAAGGCAACCCTGGTATATTGTTCTTCACTTTAAATCTCATGCTCATTTGCTAATATTTTCCTTCTACATGCTACTACAGTGACATCTTTTAAACTGTATAGTTTTTATAATATAAATATTAATCTAAAATATTTGGCATATCTACTCTTGAATGTTTTTAATCACGTGTTCAATTTTCCACCGAATTTTTATTAATAGCTTCTGAAAAGAATGATCCCTCTTGCTGAGAAGTATGATCTCTGTATTTTATGGCTGTATGATTCAAACCCCTCGCTTTTTCTGAAAACTACCTGGTTTTATTTCTTGAGTATGTAACTAAATATGGCGTTTCGAGCCTGTGTCGAGCTGGAAGTCAAACTATTGGGAGATTTTTTGAAGTATGCTCAAGACTTGCAAACTTTTTACGGAAACTAAAAGAACCTTAAAATTTTAAATTCTAATCTCTGCATTTTTCCACAATAATTTTTATTTTTACACTTTCACAGTACTTTTCCAATTTATTTGTTAATCTCTCGCAACCAACTTCCTGTCATATCCATACCGTTTTAAATACTGCTGATATTCATTCGAGTTACATTGAATGTGGTGTAGCCACTAACTAAAATCAAATATTTATTCACGTAGGCGCCTTTGAAACATACAAACATATAAAAATATACATACTTTGTATATATGTACATATGTAAACTTTTGTTTGTATTATTTGTTCGCTCAACGGCGCTAAGCCTTTACGTGTGTTTGTGAATTTTCAGTTTTGCGGAGCTTTGCTTAATCCGTTGTTAATTCCCAGTTAATATTCTTTTGCATAAACACTTAACAAAAGCTTAATTCCCCTATGGATGTGTGAGTAAATAAGTGTTTATGGCTAGAGCGAGGCGTATAACGGTACATTGATTGTATATAGGTATGTAACTTTGCAGTCATAAATCTGTAAAGAAAAATAAAGTTTTCTGTGTAAGTTTTATGTAAAAGACGGGTTTTTATAAGCAAGCTTAAACATTTTTAACAGATCTCCTTGTCTACACCCTGTTTTTTAAACCGTTATTTTAATCGTTAGCCTACTTTTAGGCTTGTGGTTTTAATCTGATTGGTCTTAATCATTAACCAATAAGCAGCGCTGCTACAGCTGAGCTGCGATCGTGTAGTTACGAAGTGATGTACAAAGCGAGCATAATTTAATTGGCAAATTCCTGTAAAAAGATTTATGTAGAAATAATTTCATTAATAAAAAAATTTAAATTTTGTAATCAAAATATTTTGATAAATATAATGTTTAAAGTCTGCTGGAATATTGTGTATTATATAATTCTTAAACTTTTTTCGTGAAAATAATTTATGCTCAATAAATCAGTTAGGGCGGCAACTTCTGAATATCAAATATTTAAAAAAAATGTAATTGAAAATTTTAGAAAAAGCTATTAACACTATTTGGCTTTCTGAATGATACAATGTAATACTCGAAGAGGTTGCCATCTGCTTAAAATAAAAAATTAATTAATACATTCTGAGAAGTGAAAAAAACTAAATAAACATAAGAGGAAGAGCTTGTAGTTAGCAAATTTTTCTCAAGAAAGGCTTGCCACCTGATTTTAAAATTAAGTAAAATTCAGAAAAGAGAAAGAAACTTTATATACTAAAGAGAGAGAAGTTCTGGTTGTCACCTGTTAAAAAATATTAAGAATTCCATAAATGTTTTTTGAAGAAAGCGAAGCAAAAGTGGCTTGAAAGATGATTCTTTGTTTTTTTTGGTAAAAGATGAAAATATGATTGACAAGAGTTGCCGTATATGTATGTAAAAATTGTATGCCAACTATTTTAAAAAATTAATTTAAAGGCAAAAAATAAACATGGAGAAAGAATTTTATCAAGAAAGGGCTGCCACTTGTTAAAGAATGTTTGGCCCAATTAATCTCATACCATGAATTGACTTAGATTTTACTTTAATAAAAAAGAAACTAAAGTGGGTTAAACGGCAAATATATTTTTTGGAAGAGACGCCAATTATGCAATGACATTAATAAAACAAAAGAAGTATATTCTACGCACCTACATAATTAATTTTTTAAGAAAGTTTTATGTAGCACCTTTTTAGAAATTCTGTGACAACGCACCTCTAACTATTTCTACGAGAAACATTTATTTTGTTGTCAGACCTTGCCATATGGTTTACATTTTCATATATATATCATAAAATATAGCAACACTATACAATATAGACTTTCTTTTTTATAAGTGGCAACTCCCTTTTAACTTTTTCTTAGAGAAGAAACTGTTTTGCAGTCACCTAAATTAATTTTTGGCACTAATTCTTTAAGAAATTCTTATGTGGCATCTTTTTAGAAATTCTATAAAGGTGGCAACGCCGCACTAAATATTTCTAAGAAAAAAATTTATTTTGTTGTCAGACCTTGATATATGGTTTAAATTTTCATATATTTTTTACCAAAATATGGCAACACTATACAATATAGACTTTCTTTTTTATAAGTGGCAACTCCCCTTTAACTTTTTCTTAGAGGAGACACTGTTTTGCAGTCAGACCTTATCATATTATTTCAATTTACTTAAATTTTTTTCAAAAAAGTGGCAATATATACTTTATTTTATATAAGTGGCAACTCCCTCTTACTATTTCTGAGAGAAAATTTGTTTTACTGTCAGACCTTTACCATATTTTTCGATTTATTTATATATTTTTCCCAAAAATATGGCAACGTGAATATCTACTTTATAAAAAAAAAAATATTTTCTTAAACGTTGAAAAAATTAAACACATTGTTCCGCTTAAAAATTTATTCAAAGTAAAAAAAAAAACATATTCGCATAAAAAAGATTTAAATAAAATTATATTATAAAAATATAAAAAGTGGCAAGCTTTGGAACAAGTATCACATTTCGAAGTCCTTACTCTCACCCGCAACCAAAAACTCGGCTTCACGCCTCATCATTCTGCCAATTGCGACCCAAAGCAAACGGCGCGCCGGTGGCCGTCTTCACATAGAAAATACCGCTTTTCAGTTGGGCAGGCTCACCGCCCATTCGATAGAGATCCGCAGGTGACATCTGCTCATTGCACTGCCATTCCGGCTCACGACGCTCACAGCGTGTGCCCCAGAAACCCACATCGGTTGTGATGGACTCAGCAAACATTTTGTAGGCGCGTATGTGTGAGCAACCCACATAGTAGCAGCGACTTTGGTAGAGACCATAATTCGGATAGAACGTCGCGTTACCGGTGGGTTCGAGGAAACCCAAGTTGCCGCTGGTCTGTATCGACTCGACATATTTGGCATCCGTGGGATCAATACGAAACTCAACGCTACGATGACGGAACTTCGGACCCGCGGGATCCAAAGCAAAGATGGTGTTGTAACGCGCGGGTTGAATGAGTTTGCCAGCAGCGCCGGCAATTTGTGCGCCCAACGAGTGCCCGATCAAGTACATGTCATCGTAATCTGCACCAACTGTGCGGTGCAAGTGCTGCGTGAAACGTGCGACTTGTGCGCCGAAGCCGTCAATCATCTTGACAACCGCGAAGTAATTGACATTGGTGGCGCTGGCACTCCAATCAACGATAATCACATTGTAATCGCCGCGTTTGAGATAGGCATTCTTGACGTCGCGATTGAAGGAGCCACGCGACTGACTCATCCAGCCGTGTATGATGATGCTGTTAGTGGGGAGATAAAAGTAAAACCCGGTTATTTATTAGCTGAAAGGGCGCGCCTTCTTTTAATTGTTTGCATTCTATTTTCGTCTGCATACTAACCGCGTTGGTTGCCTGGGATTGAAGCCGGCGCGCAATAATTCTGCACGCTTATCGCTGATGCGCAGTTCACGCCCACATTCGGGGAAGTCCTGTTTGAAGAGGTAGAAATTCATATTCATGCGCGACATGCCAAAGGGATTCAAATGACTCATAAATTTTTTTAAAAAAGACAAATCAAAGTATTTCTTGAAGCCGCGTGGCTCGCGCAAATCGTTATCACATCTATGCCACACACAGAACTTGTCGTCTTCGCTTTCATCCTCCAATTCTTCATCCATATTGAAGTTTCGTTCCATATTACGATGATGATAGGCCTCCACTTCGAGATTGGTGAGCACATTGGCAGCGATATCGTCCACGACTTTCACTTCGCGCATGGGCGCCAGAATCGCAGCGAATGCTGTGGGTTAACAAGTGTTGTGGTTATAAATATACAGTCTATAGTTTCTTTATGTGAAAAATTTACATCAATTACATTTAAAAAACATATATACGAAATGTGATATTTAACAATAAAAGCGCAAATTTGATTTTCGAAAACCTTTTCCATTTGAATTTTAATTTTAAACTTATTTTTGAAATTTCGAAATTCAAATTTTTCTTTCTTTTCTGATTTCGAATTTTTGCTATTAATTTACAATACTTAATTCGAAATTTCGTGCTGAAATAGTTTAGCAATCTATTCTAATTTTCGAAATATTTTTTTCAATTTCGAATATTAAACTTAATTTTTGAATTTCGAATTGCCAATTTCAACTACGAATTTTTGGAATTGCGCTTCTACCGAATTTTCGAGTTTGGAATTATGATTACAATTTTGAAATTTTAATTTAAAATTTTCAACTTTAAATATATTTATTTTTTTAATTCCACTTAGTTCCAATTACCATTGTTAGCTCGAAATATCGAAATTTTATCTTTTACGGTACTACTCAAATTTCAACTTTTAAGTATTGATTATAAAATTAAAATTTCAATTTATATATTTTAAGTTTCAAAATTAACTTTTTTATTTTCAAATATCGAATTTTCTTGAATATCGGATTTTTAGCTTCTATTGGTGATTTAAGTTATTTAATATAAATATAGATTTTAAAATTTAAAACCTCGATTCTCTGATTTTAAATTCCGTATCCGATTCTCATTTTAATTTCGAATTTTAATTTCAAATCTAATTCCTAAATTTCGACTTTTATAGTTTCCATTCTAACTTCGAATATTTTTTCTATTGAAATGGCGAACTTTTAGTATCGAACTATTTGTAATTTCGAATTTCAGTTCTCTTATTTCGAATTTCATATTTTGATCTTCTTCGAATTTCGCATTTTAATTTTAAACTTCATTTCTGAATTTCGAATTTTCCTTTCTAATTTCGAATTTTTGGTTTTCATTGAAAATACTCAATTTGAAAATTATTGTTGAAATATTTCTGCAATCCACTTTGATTTTCGAAATCTTTTTTATTTTTTATTTTTTAATTTTAACTTTAATTTTTATTTTCGCTCTTCAAATTTCGAAATTTTAATTTGGAATTTTTAGTTTCCATTTAAAATTCTGAATTGAAAATCCGTTTTGAAACATTTTTGCATTACATTTTGATTTCGCGTTATTATTTCGAATTTTAATTACGAAGCTTTATTTTTGAATTTTAAATTTTGCTTTTTAATTTCAAATTTTTGGTTTTTATTTAAAATTCTGGATTTGAAAATTTGTGTGGATATATTTTTGCTTTCCATTAGCTTTTCGTTTTTTTTTTTTAATTTCTTATTTTCATTTAAAAATTTTTTTCGAACTTTTGATATTTATTTAAAATTCTTTGTTTGAGAATTTGTATTGAAATATTTTTGCATGCCCATTTTATTTTTAATTTTGAATTTTTTGTTTCATTTTGATTTCGAAATATTTTTTTATTTCGAATTTTAATTTTGAAGCATTACTTTTGGTTTCCTAATTTCTAATATCGAATCTTTTAATTTTTTTCGAATTTTTGGTTTATATTTAAAATACCTTAATTGAAAACTCGTTTTGAAATATTTTTGCATTCCACTTTGATTTCGAAATCCTTGTTTTTATCGAATTTTATTTATGAAACTTATTTTCGAATTTGAAAGTTTGATTTTCGAAATCATTTTTAGTTTTGAATTTTAATTTTAAACTTTTTTAGGAATTTTGAAATTTAAATTTTTCTTAATTTCGAATTTTCGGTTTTCATCTAAATATTTTATTTGAAAACTCGTGCTAAAATAGTTTAAGAATCCATTATGATTTTCGAAATATTTTTTTAATTTGGAGTTTTAACTTTATTTCGAAATTTAAGTTTCAAGTTCGATTTTTTAATTGTGATTTAAAACTATTTGATTTGAAATTTTATCTTGAAATATTTTTGCTTTCCATTCTGCAAATTACAGTTTTTAAACCACAGTAGTTTAAATTATATTTATTACTGCTATTTCCATAAAATTAAAGCTTTTTCAATTAAATGTGACCTTCAAGCAGCAATTCGTCTTAATGAAGTTATTCACTTACCGCAATTACTGCCGATAAACGCTACCACAGCCAAAAGCAACAAAAGTAAATCCGAAGCTTTGTGACTAGCAGACATTTTCGCAAAACCAAAAACAAAGAAGTGTGCTAAATTTTAATTTAAAAAATCTAATTCGTTGCTCCGAACTGCTCACTCAGCAGCCAAATAATTCAGCAGTTCCACAAACTGCTAGTTCACAATTAATTTTGTGTTGTGTTTAAATCCGCGAGACCACGTCAGTGCAAATGCCGCGTATTAATTTTATTTAATTTTTTCCGTTTTTAATTTATTTTATAATATTTTATTCAACAGCTACAATCGTGCAACAAGCGCGCTGTGTGTTGATGCAACTTGTTTGCGCGAGCAATTCAATCGTAAACCGCTGCAAAAACAATCGCAATCACAACAATAACAATAACAATAATAACAATAACGCGGATATGATTTTGCAGTGGCAAAGCGCCAACGGCCAACAACAATAATTATTCTGCACGGCTTTGTGCCCGCCGATATCGCGCTCTCAGCGTTTGTTCTGCCCGGTTGCCGGTTGATCACAGCAGCAGCTGCTATTGAACTCTGTTGGCCGCCGTCATGGGCGAGGCACTTTTATACAACCTGCCGTTCGGCGCGTGCAACTAGAGGACGAGCGCCTCACTTCATGTGAATGCGTGTGTGTGCGTTTGATAGCTGCATGTGTGTTAGTGCTGCGTTGTTTTTATTGTATCGTGTATTTTTATTTGTTTTTGTTGTGTTGTAACTGCGATTTGTTCGCGCTCGCCAATTGTACAAGTTCAAAATTGTCCGGGTATTATCGCGTGCTGCGTCCTGTGGGTTGCGGGTCGCGCGTTGCCGACTACGGACAATGCAGCGCTTGGCGGAGCGGCGTGGAGTGCAGATTAAAGCTTTTCAATTAGCAGGTAATTCCGCTGTCATTGGTGTTTACTGTGAAAATGCAAGCGCTCATACATATGCACGAGTCTGTGTGTCGGTGTGTGTGTGTTTATAAACACACGAGCCCATAAATGTGATTACATAAGTTATGCAAGCGTAATGCTTGTGGCTTTCGCATGTCAACACGGTTTATACGCTAGCTCTGATACAAATAGGCACTTACGGTATATTTTTCGACTGTTTTCGGACATTATATTCAGATTGTACTATATATTGGTGGAGGGTATACAAATACTTGTCCGATAGGTGGCACTGTCGTCGAATTTTCTCTGAATCGCATTTATACTGCAGCTTCATTTGCTTGTATATAGAATAATCCTGGTAATAATTCTTCTCTGCGCTCCCACATTCGATTTTTCAGTTCAGTGTTCTTGTCTAATCCAACATAATCTAGGTAAACAGGCAGTTAAAGTGGATGTCTGACGACGCAGTTCGGCTTTTAAGTCACAAATTGTACAACTACCGCCATTCTCCTCTCTAAAATCGCTCTGTTCATGATGAAGTGCCATCAGTAGAAAAAACTTTAGCTGTGCAACCTCCGAAACATCATCGAGAAACCCTCGACCTTTCGATTATTTTCCTATACAAAGCCTTGCAATCACATAGAAGACGTTCTATCATATAGTCACTTCCTCTTCTACCGCTTGACAGCTCCTAAAAAAATTATTATATAGTATAGTTTTCCCAGTCCATTGGCATATCCGACAATTAGACAGTGACCTGTTAGCACTCCTACCAGAGTTCTTACGTCTCTCGTTTTGAACATTAATAGGCGGACTATGCGACCCATATTCCATTCATGCTCGCGTATGTTTGCTCGTTCAACAAGTAAGGGATTGACTCCGACAAGCCTAAGCTATATCTGTGACATGTTTGTCGATTAAATATCCAAAGACATGCATATTCCCTCTTTATCGAAGTCTTTTCAGGAGTGTACCTGTTCCGGCCAGTTCAATTAATTCAGAGTTAACAAGAATATCAATTTGTTCTGAAATTCAATGCAAGTTTATCGTAAAATAAGATATGTTGTTTGACACACTAAGAAATCAAGGTATACTTTCACTATATTCGCTGAAACTCTAAAGGTTTTTGTGGATTTCAACGCCGTTTGGCTTTGGAATGCATCTTGTATCAGCACATTTCTTGTTGTGAGCACACTCTTTGTCAAAGCAAGAAGGCTTTTCTCGATTGCTGTGATCTTTGCTTGGAAGATACTGCCCTGGTTAGGTAGAAGTTTGCTGAAAAGACACCACCTCCGACTGGATTATTTAATTTGATCCATCCGTATAGATGCTAACCCGTGTGTTCTTGTCTAACTTATTATTTTTCCACTCTTCTATGGAAAAAAGTTGAGAACTTACTAAGTATTTTAGCATGACCCTTATTGCAAAACACTAGTCTGGAGGATTTCCTTAATCTGAGAGCTGACTTCGCTGCCACTTGCTTACGGAACAAGTCAGTTGTTCTAGTCATAACCAGCCATACAACTGCTGTGTAAAGCCAAAGAGTTACCCGAGGCGTTAGTCTACATTTGAGCCCCACCATCTTTTTACAACTACAAATTTAGAGGTAAATAAAGCCCCTTATTCTAGCATCTAAGTTTGGTTTCAGTGAAAGCTTTTTGTCGAAAAACATAAGCCAAAATGAAGAACAATATGTTTGCGAATGAGTTGTGTACCAAACTAAACAGGATTAAGAAAGTTTGCGGTTTAAGTTTGTTGAAAAGAGTTGCCAGTCAGTTGCAGTGAACTATTAACTGAAAATATAAAAAGGTTGCCATATTTTTAATTTTTTAATAAAATCGATGTAGTTTTAAATACGAAAAGCTTATAACTGAAAATATTTTCAGTAGGGTTGCCATATACTTAAAAAAAAAAAATATTCTTAGAATTTCGATTTCAATTTGAATGGGTTGAAAATGGCTTACAATTGAAAATATCTCTAGAGGGGTTGTCATATTTTTTTGATTTATAAATTAAATTATAAAATTAATTTATTTAAAAAAAAAATCCTAAAAAAATCGTATCAGACTAGTTAAGGTTTATAGTTTAAACTGTTTTTTAAAGGGTTGCCATATGTTTAAAAGACAAAATTCATGTAATAAGTGAGAATATTTTCATCAAGGTTGCCATATACTTAAAATTTTCTATTAAAAAAAAAAAAATTAAAAAACTACACTTATAATTTTTTGTTAATGTTTTTAAAAGAAAATTTATATAATAAGTGAAAATAATTTCAACAGCGTTGCCACATACTTAAAACTTTCTATTAAAATATGTATTTTTAGAATTTCTATATCAATTTAAATATGTTCCAAAAGGCTTCTAGTTGAAAATTTTCTCAGCGGAGTTGCCATATTTTTCAAAAATTTAAATTTAATTGCAAAAATAAATTAAACTTTAAGTAATCGTATCACGGCAGAATAATTACAAATATTTTTTTAAGTGATGCCACATGTTTTAAAATTTAAATTTATAAAATAAGTGTAAGTGGTTACCGAAAAAATTGTTTATGTACACAGAAACAGTTAAATATGTTTAAAAATATTTATATACATATGTATGTATTAAGTTCTAACATAATTCAAGAACCCGTTTTATGCGCTAAATTAAGCAAGTCTAAATTGCTGCCTGCTAAAATCTTCTAGAGTTCCGCAAATTAAATGCATTGCTGTCTCTATGCAACTTTTATTTGTATTTTAATACGTTTTTGGAGCAACCAGTTCCGTGGCACTGTTTTCATTGATTTTTTTACTAAACATACATACATACATATGTATGTGCATATCAACCTGCATAGCTCGGGAGTTTCATTTATATGCGTAAAAAAAGTGGAATTAAGCACTCAGTTGGACGTCAGCAGCAAATCGAAATGAATGAGTGAATGTGTCAGAACCCGAATCGGTGCATTCATGGGATTCCCGCGCGTGCCATTCATGCCGCGTTTTAGTTTTAATTTTTTTTCTATTTTTTTTATTATTCTTTATTTTTTGCGCTTTTTAAATGCAACTAAAAGCGGCGGGAAAAACTATGCACAAAAGCAAAACAAAAAATATAAATTGTACAAAAAACTTACACGCTTTCATACACACACATTTGCATGCATATTAAGTGATAAAAATATAACTGCAAACGCATACATATACATACATACGTATATTTATTTTTGGAGCTATGCAAAAAAGTGCACTAAAATCGCATACTCTTATTCATACTCATATGTGCTTGGGAGTAGATGTGGAGGTACATATATATAAATATTAAGGTGGATCAAAAAAATCCAACATCTTTTTTCTTTGGATATTCCGAAAAATAGGTTCTTATACACCTATAAACCAGTCTCTCCAAGTATGAGCTCCTGACTGTAGCCTTACAGTATTACTCTTATTATCAGATAGAAAAATTCATATCTCACTACCAACTACTTGAAAATAAATCTCGTTTCGCAGATTTATCAGGATATTGAAAGCTCTACAGAAATTACCTGTATAAGTTGTCGATTATGTTAAGCGATCACGAGATATCTATTGTACATAAGTGAAAAAATATAATAAAACTAAAAGGGGAAATTAAAAACATATATATGAAGAGTTGTATATTGAAAATATTTGTTTTTTGTCCCACCCTAAAATATATGAATACTCGTATATCGAAAATAATCCCTTTTTTGACCCACCCTAATATAAATGAATACTCGTTATCGAAAATAATCTCTTATTTGTCCCACCCTAATATATGAATACTCGTATATCGAAAATAATTCCTTTTTTGACACACCCTAATATAAATGAATACTTCTATATCGAAAATAATCCCTTTTTTTGACCCACTCTAATATAAATGAGTACTTGTATATCGAAAATATACGTTTTTGATACACCCTAATGTATATAAATACGCCTATGTGGAAACATTTTTTTTTTCAACCACCCTAATATACTGGATACTCGTTTATTGAAAATATTAGTTTTTTGACCCACCCTAATATTATATATATTAATACTCGTTTACCGAAATTATTCGTTTTTGGAACCACCCTAATGTACACGTATGTATACTCATATACCCGCTCGCTTGCATGCGAGCATATCAAAATCTACTGCAGCTGCGGCGTCGCTGTGGCTGCTAACGCGCATATTTATCTGCAATTTCGGCATGAATGCGAAAACCAAACTTAAATCGCCTTTTATTTCGCACGAATACGGGAATTACACTCCTTCCTTAATATCATCGACATTGCAATTTTTATTTAATTCGACTTTTATTTGTACTTTTTTCGCTTGCCGTTTACGCTTGTGCTTTTTCGGCATTTACACACATCGCAGCTTCCTGCCAAACGGGGCTCTGTCACTAGCGAAGTCAGTAGATTCATGCATTTCATTCTTTGGGGAAATGTAGTTAGAGCGCGCGTCGAAGTAGTGAGTAATTGAAAATGACGTGGCAGGTGAGTTTTTTGTTAGGTTTTCTCCATTAGTATGCTGCAGTGATCGCGTGTAGATTCCAATTAAAACGCTACAATTAGCAATATTCAAGCTGCAGCTGCATTTAGTATCGGTTTTTATTGCTCCCCAGGGGTTCCAGTTGGCGTGTAATGACACGCTTACAACTGAAATGCTTGCTTAACGGGTAATTTTTTACTAATCTGTCGCTTTACTGTTAACTGCTTTGATTTCATACAAATCATTGTTACCGTGAATTTATAGAGAAATTAGAACATTGAACAGCAATTCATATTATGTCATTAGAAACAACAATGTCTGAGGGAAATTAGTCGTTAAGACTTTTAGCTTTAATTACAAGACAACAGAAATGTCATATAAAAACAAAGTATTAGAGAAATTGTTAGAAATTATATTTTATTGACGTTAATAAATACCTACTTATTAGATTATATACTTATCAGTTCACTACTGAGCTGAACTCCGCGATAAAGGTTCTGAGAGTCCCCCATCAACAGTTCAAACTCCCATCTGGCTATATTAACTCATATTTCCAAAAGCGTTTCACAAGTTCATAGTTCGAAAATGGTTCTTGGACTCATTTTAGAATTTCCGTTGGAGCTTCTAGTTGAACTTACCGCCCTAGACTACCACATAGACAGCTGAATACTTCTTGTGGTTTTACTAACTTTTAAATTCAAACCCGTCTCACAAGTTCATAGTTCGAAAACGGTTCTTTAATTTATTTTAAAATCTCCGTTGGAGCTTCTAATTGAACTTACTGCCCTAGAACCTTGATAATTCTATAAGAGGATTGGCTTTAAGCTTTCTTTGTAAATCGCGTCAAACGCAGGCGTACTTTCATAATATACGATTCATTTTGTAAAATCTTGGATACCCTTGATCCAAAAATGTGCACTGCAGAGAGTTTAATGATACGAAATTTTTATCAAAAACCTCATTCCGTTAATCATTAATTACCAGAATATATAAGTTAAAGAAAGAGTAAAAATTTCAAACCGATCGGTCCAGCCAAGCTTTGCTTGCTGACCCTGAAAATAATGTTTAGAGAAAAGCTTAAATTATTATGGAATGTATCCTGGTATCAAATTTATAGCTAACAGTGACGTAGTTTCCAAGACGAAAGGAATCTTTTTTGTGTGGTGTGGCCTCCACGTACTTTGCCTGGCCTTCGTTCATCACAAGACCAACCTTTTTCACTACTTTTTCCAGCTGGAGAAGACTGCGTTGACGGCTCTGTTCTTAAGGCATACGATATCAATATCATCTGCGTACCTCAGTATCAATATAGTTTTAGAGTAAAAAGCATCCTGCGGTTGAGATAGTCGGCACATTTCACATTTTACAGCACTATATTGAAGCAGACGTACGAGCGATAAACACTATGTCTAAATCCTTGTCTGATGTGGAAGGCATTGGACAGGTCCTTCCCGATTTTAATGGAGCTAATGGGGGTGTTCAACGTCAGACTGCATAACCGTATTTTGCAGGGATACCAAATTTAGACATGGTGTCGAATAGGCAGTTCCAATTAGTGCTATCTAAAGCGGCTTGAAGTGGACCAAAAAGTAATGGATATCGAGCTGTTTGTCAAAAGTTTTCTACAGAATTTGACATGCTTTGAAATTCTGGTCCATCATGGGTTTGTCAGGTCTAAGGCCTCACTTATAACGTGCAGTCAGTTTATTTAAAATAAGATTAAGTGCTTGAGTGATGCTCACGCCGCAAAGTGATGTGTTTGAAAGTCACGAAGTGACTGCAAGGGAAGCTGACTGACAGCTAGCTCTATATAAGAAAAGTAGGCACCGTGCCTGGGCAGTGTTTGAGTGATGCTCGCATTGCGAATTGATGTGACTTCAAAGTCAAACGGTGACTTCACGGTAGCTGGCAGTAAGTTGGCTCTATATAAGAAAAGCAGGCGCCGTGCCTGGCCGTGATGAATGATGTGATAGTTCATCGGCTCGTTGAACTTTTTTGTTCTTACGCCGCCTTAGCGCTGTTTTCACCTTTTTTCGCTCAAGTAACAGAACGACAATGTTATCATGGCATTGTTGGTTTGGATTCTTCTTCATCCTATTTTCTTGAAATCTATGACTTAAGAATTATATGCTGATATAGTAATATGGCAATATGGAATCATAGATATTCCATAGAACTTGATTTCAGAAATGATTAACCGCACTCATCTGCGACAAGTCACAAGAATTAATGCCAATGTGGACTGAGAACACTGTCCCACAGACCCTTTTCTTTAATCGTTGATATATTTAAATCCGTCTTAGTGAAAGAAGATTGAAATGAGTTACAATAAGAAAAAATAAGTATATATGTATTATAAAAATTTAAAATAAATTGATTAAAATTCATAAAAACACATGCATGCGATATCAAAATACATACTCTAATACGCCATCTAGGGGTTAGTGGCCGATCAGTGGCACGCTTATTCTGACTATGTTTACATATATGTATGTATAATGAAATGAATTTATCAAATCAGGAAGAGGTAAGTGCGGTAGGAAGTGTTGATAATATAATTCATATCGTGACTGCTTTTTGTTATTGTAATGGATGCTGACGGAAAAAATATTTCGTTGAGGTTTATTGTATGAAACACAGGAGGCGATAATGAGATATTTATAAGCTTTATTTTGCTAAAGGAAAGCGAGAGTATTTTGAAATCCGAGAATGCCTTGATCACCTAGTGAACCTAAGATCATATTTCACGATAAAACGTAAATAGGTTTGAGGACACAGCGCTATTCTTGGTAACTGCGAGGTAGATGAAGCCAGAGAAAATAACACTATACATCTTTGGCTATTAAAACGAAAAGCACTCGATAAATATGAGTCCCAGTGATGGATTTCTTCACGACGTTTCGGAGGTTGCACAGTTTAAAATTTTTGTACCGAAGAATTTCGTTAGATTATCGGGGTGGTTCAGAGAGAACGTACTAAAATGAGAGGATCTCAAAGTTTTCACAATGGGTCTACTAAGGTCTACGTGTGTCTCAAACAACTGCTCCTACCTACTTACTTATCGACATAACTAAGTGGAATCCTTACTCTCAACCGCTGAGAGATCCTAACTCTGAACAAGTTATGGAGCTATCTAATTATTTCAGTCTGAACCTTAAACTTACGATTGGCACTCTACATCAGGATAATAATATTTTTTGTGTTGTACTTCAACTAATGAGGAATACAACGCTGGTTCTTGGTATACTATAACCAGTGCCCACTTAAAAATAAGTACAACTCTTATTAGCAGCTTATAGCGCCAACTGGCATAAAGCGACTGGTGTGAATTCCGAAGTATACGACGAGCTTGAGTTGTCGCAACTTCGTTCTGACTACTGTAGCATGTTAAACCCTTACTTATTCAGAATCGACCCCGCCATATCAAAATTATATCCAACGAGAAACGTGTCCTCGCTTAACAATAACCACCTCTTTACATGCTCAGCTAGTCCTACACATCCGACATCCCTCATTCATAGTCCGAACCCGTCGAAACAGCACATTTCCTGGGCTTACCGTTGGATAACCTCGATGACAACTTATCTGAACCTTATCATTCTAACGGTGACTAGATGATCGTTACAACAACAACTAGTCTGAATGTCGGCTTCTCTGTAACTCACATTCTCTATCGTGCTAAACTCTCTCTCTCTCTCACTCATGTTTTCCCTCACTATTTCGTTTAGTTGCACGCTTCATTGCGACCTTCACTCACTCTGTTAGCATAGAAAATGACTTACTTACGTCCCATGCGAATTCCCTTATCATTAACGGTAATAAAATGTTGCCAATAATTGCATTACATTGCATTAGCCGGAGAGTTGGCCATTCGCTGGCCACGCACGAAGCGCGAAAAGGCATGACTTAATTAACTCATTACAAATCTGGCTAATTGACATTGATTTGTTGCGCGCTTTAGAAGTGCAACATATTCGTGGGCACACCCACACACAAGCAAACACACATGCAAATAATTACCTAAAAGTGGTTTCACACAGACAGACAGACATGCATTGGTACATAATATTTGAATGCGATTATTAGACAGCAAGCCATTTATATTATTGTTGCAATTAAATGTAATGCTTTCGAGATAATTAAATTTGAAATTAAGCTGATTGAATTTGCTGCCATACGCCTAATTGTTTGCTTTTATATGCCACGCGCACATGCACATACTCATACGAGTATATTTGTACTCGTACCTACTGGCAATTAGATGAAACATATTTCTGCTTCCAACGCATTTGTATGTGTGTGTGTTTATTTTTGTAAACCAAGGTAAAATATTTAGCCTTATATTAAAGCAATTATTCACTATTCTTATGCTAACTTCGAACCCCTTAAACATTTGGACTAATATGATAAAGATCGATAAAATTCAATGTATATTCGGCATTAACTTTTCGATAACCGGACAATTTTAGGGAAGTATAAGTTTGGGTGACATTCGGATATATATAAGCCCTGAACAAGGCATAACGTTTGATCAAGTTCCAGATTTCGTGATATGATGTGAAAGAGTCCCAGAAAGTATGGCTTGCTAAAAGACGAAAGGCAAACATTTTCCTCGAAAAGCTGCGATTGCTTGACATATCAGACATTAAACTACAAACTTCCTATATAAAAGTGTAATTAAAGTCACGTAAACATAATTTTCTCTCTACTTCATACTAAAATTATTTCATTCTACTATGGGCAAAAAATAGTAAGACTTTCTTCATAATTTTACAATTCTGAATTTATTCTTCCAAACAATGTCGTCCCACTCAAAGTAATCCCCATTGTACCAATACACTTGTGCCGACGTTTTTTCCAACCCTCGAAACAGAGAGAGGGCCGCGGAGCGTTAGTTTAGGTTTGCTAAACAACCAAGTCACACGGAGCTGAATTAGGCGAATCCGGTGGTTGAAAATTTCTCGAAAAACTCACGAAGACGACGCTGCATTAGTTGGTATCTCACAAATGACGCATAACATTTGAATAGTATTCCTTGTTGACAGTTTAACCAGCCGGAAGGAATCCAGAGTACAACATACTTCGATAAACGAGAAAACTGACAGCATAGCCTTTATTTTTGAGGTGGTTTTTGCGGCTTCATCTCAACTTTGTCATGATATTCGCCCGATTGATCGTCTGTTTCCTGGTCGTAAGCATAGATCGAAGACTAGTTGCCAGGTACAATACATCTTATGACATCCCGGTAATCGGAAACCATGGTTTCACAGACGTTAACGCGACGCTGTTTTAAAAAAATATTTAGTGATTTTGGAACTAATCGCACTTTCACTTTTCTTAAGTCCAAATGACCTTTCAAAATGGTTTTCACTAATCCGTAAATTCACAAGTTTTTTTTTTTTTATTAAATGAAATACCTTTTCCGAAAAATATTAAAAAAATACGTTTGACGGTCGTGGGGGGTCATCTACATATTTAACCACATAATCAATCCTTTTAATCTTCTCATTCAACAAAATTTCCATACCAACAGTGGGACCGTCTTTTTACTTTCCTTAAGGTTTCGTTGATATTTTGTATTACAACTTATAGAATTTTGTGCTCCCTATTTCGTATTTTGGATCAGTTGTTTAGTACCTGAAAGTGAGGTTATGACCATTTCTATTAGCAGCCTACATCAGTAGTCGCTGAAATAAACACTTCACACAGTATTTTTAATATCTCTCGATTCAGATGGGTCAGAGGGTCGAGTTATAGAATCCTAATTGAAAAGAAGAGTTCTTTCGATTGAAGAAAATATTTGCTTTTGAAAATTTTGAGAGCTTGTTGAAAATTTTTTGTATTCTTATCGTAATCAATGGTTGACATAGAGCATAAATTTGTTAACAAAACGATATCTTTTAATATATAATATAATACCTGGTCACTCCATTTGCTATTCCACTTGGGTAAAGAGGTTCTCATATAGGCGAAGAGTTCTGAACATCGAACATTTAAGATTATTTATATTCGATTTCGCATGTGACGACTTCGTAGAGCGCCAACAGAGCCAGTGAGCCGCGTTACACTTTATTTCAAGACATTGATTCCCTACCATGGTCCAAAGATGTCTACCTTGGACATTATGTTTCAGCGAAGCCGAGCAAGTCGTCGTTCACTACGCGACTTACTTCTAATTTTAAATTTGCGTTATCTTTCGAATGGCATGTGCGAATCGAACAATGCAAAAAGTTAAGTTGAGTTGAACTGAGTTCAGTTGAGTTGAATTGAGTTGAGTTGAGTTGACTTGAATTAAGTTGAATTGGGTTAAGTTGAGCTTAGTTGAGTTGAGTTGAGTTGAGTTGAGTTGAGTTGAGTTGAGTTGAGTTGAGTTGAGTTGAGTTGAGTTGAGTTGAGTTGAGTTGAGTTGAGTTGAGTTGAGTTGAATTGAGTTGAGTTGAGTTTAGTTGAGTTTAGTTGAGTTGAGTTGACTTTTTACTAACGGGAAAGTATTTTTCAAGCCCGTCAAGTAATTTCGAAGTTTACTCATTTTTTGCAATAGTATTATCCTTCATAGCTTTCAGTCATCAAGAGTAAATAGTATTTGGTTTCGTTCGAACCTAACACTCCTTACTGGTTATATTTTTCTGCTGCTCACCCTAATAACTTGCCTGATTATAATCTGTTCTAAAATAATATATACAACTAATTGTTGTTGCTTTAATATTTGCCAAAATATATATTTACATATACATAATCACATTTATTACCAACAACACGTGTCGCATATTCAATTGCCATCGACAGCCACACACGCACACATAACTAGCGACACGTAGCAATGGCCTCGTGCAATTGAGGTGTCTGTCTGTCTGTTTTTTTTACTGGTGTTACATGTGTTGTAATTATGTTGGTATTTGCTGTAATTACAAACTCATTTTTGTTGTTATCTTGTCGGTTTAGCAATTACATGTGTACAATACAAATGCGTGCGCCAAATAAATCCCACGCACACACACACACACACATGTACATAAGCAGACGCACATGCGCAGCGCTCGAAAGCGAATTTGTCGTCCTTTGGGACGCGACTAGGCGCTTATCTGACGCTGCGTCGGCTGAAAAAACTTGTTTCGCCATTAAAAGCATTGAAATTAAACACATTTGTGTTTAGTATGCAGCTTAGCTGACTTTAAAAATTAGCCCAAATTAATTAGAGGCAGACATTATCGCGATTTTCTACACCAAAATAAATTTTGTTTATTTATGTATGTGTCTCTTTTTATTAATTATATTAAAATTAATATTAAATTGGATTTGAAGAAAGCAAGATAAATTTATTTTTTGGAAGTTCACTGTAGAAGAGGTGAGCGCAGTGGCATGATGTTATCAGGGATGTTTCCTTCCACGAGCAGTAAGATTTTGGGAAGGACCTCTGGTTTAAACGAAACTCGTACAACTATGCCTCAGTTCGACGTTGTAATCGATAACAAACTGTATTGGAAAATTAGCATAAAATTACGACCAAATCAATCGCATATCTCCTACCATAAATGCAAAGGAGTACTTAGAAAAACTGGGGCCTTAAACCAAATAGAGTCATGTGGATGGGGATGTCTACGGCCTTCATTAGACCAAGACAGACATGGTGTTGTTGTTCTAGCGGCAGAAAACATTCCTGTGGTTTCGAGAAATGGTGTGGAGTTTTTGGCCCGCTAAAAGTCCAGGTCTGTTCCTGTTACTTAGACCCGACTGTCTTGGAAACGAAACGAAGCTATAACTATAGCTAGCTATAAGAATTAAGGAGTTGCAAGGCAGAAATAGGAAAGATTATGGACATAGCCCCATTCTGAACCAGCTAAACTTAGGTGAGATAAGATTAAGAGACTGCTTCTAAGAGGGGTATCACTTGGAAAACTTAGAAATCTCACTCTCTCTTTTCGGCTAACAAACTCAACCAGCATCTTCCCAGTAGAGGTGCAAGTTATAGAGAAGACCTACAGTATTCTATTGAATAACCACAAGAGGATACAGAAAGCAACCAAATACACGTACATCCAGGCGGCACTGCTGGTCTTTAGGAAAGCTTTAAGTGCACTGGCAAGTCAACTCGTCTTATCTACAATTACGGTTCCCGGCCACTGGAATACTTTCGGCAACAAAAAAGCTGTGGCCAAGTAAGAAACCTTTTCGGACGAATCTGAGGCGAAATTATCTCCGAATAAAAATCCATCACAATTCCTTTCAAGAACTTGATTTTGGTCGGTCAGTTCCACGCCGTTAGTTCTGTTTTCGATAGAAAAGTTTTACGCAAGATTTATGGTTTTTTGCGCATTGGCAACGGTGAATATTGTAGTTGATGGTACTCTGAGCTGTAAGAAACATACTACTGGGCCCAAAAAATAAGGTTACATTTGAATTTAAACTGCGCGCGTCGAAGGATTTGGAGAATTATTTTTTTTAGGTTGGTAGTACTGTCAGTCACATCTATGTTAAACTTCATGTCCAAATATTCATTAGTGTTTGAGATACGTGTCGTTTTGTGAGCTGCTAAAAATGAGTTTTTCGTTTTTTGCGATGTTAAATTTTGTTTACGGAATTAATTTTCTGCTGCGGATACGCTGAGGATGGTGCAGAAAGCCTTTGGTGATGAGGCTATGTCTAAAAAAAAATGTTTACAAGTGGTATAATGAGTTCCAAGCCGGTCGTGAACGTGTCGAAGACGAAGAGCGTCCAGGGCGACCATCAACCTCAACCGACGAAGCTCACGTTCAACAAATCAAAGATTTGGTGTTGAAAAACCGTTGATTAACAATTAGAGACCAATACCATTTTGAAGGATATTTTGGGCCTCAAGCGCGTCAAATCTCGACTGGTACCGAAAACATTGAATTTTTTGGAAAAAAAGGCGTCGCGTTGAAGTGTGTGAAACGATGCTTTCTGACTACCAGGGTGTCATGAAATGAATTATAGCTGGCGATGAGACTTGGATCTATGCTTACGACCCCGAAACAACCGATCAATCGAGCGAATATCGTGCCAAACGTTAGCCGAGACCAAAAAAATCGCGCCAAAGTCACTCAAAAATCAAGGTCATGTTGACTGTTTTCTTCGATTATCGTGATGTTGTGCATTATGAATTCCTTCCAACCGGTCAAACAGTCAACAAGGAATATTATTTGAACATTATGCGTCGTTTGTGTAACGCTATCCGCCTAAAAAGGCCGGAATTGTGGAAAGACAATTCTTGGTTTTTACACCACGATAATGCACCATCCCATACTGCCCTCGTATTACGTGATCATTTCGCCAAAAACACAACCCATGTCGTTCCGCAACCACCGTATTCACCTGTTCTGGCGCCGTGCGACTTCTGGCTGTTCACCAAGCTCAAAAGACCGCTCCGAGGACACCGTTTTTATACGATAGAGGAGATTCAAGTCGCAGCGGAGACGGAACTGAAGGCCATCCCGGAAAGTGACTACAACCAGTGTTTCGAAGATTGGAAAATCAGTTGGCATAAGTGCTTTGCATTGGGAGGGGATTACTTTGAAGGGGATGAAATTGATTTGGAAGAATATATAAAGAATTTTCAAAATAAATACAATGTCACCTTATTTTTTGGCCACATGTATATATACGACGGCATTGACATAGTTCAGCGAATGAAGAGACAGCGGCTACGCCGGCTAGGTCACGTCGTCCGAATGGGTGAAAATACTCCAGCTCTGAGAGTATTCGATGCAGTACCCGCCGGCACATCAAGTGCTAATTGAGCCCGATAGAGCTGTACTCCTCTTCGTTGGAAAGACCAGGTAGAGAAGGGCAAGGCTGCACTTAGAATCTCCAATTGGCGCACTGGCGCACTCTTGTAAACTCGGCTATAAGCGGTGTCTACGTCAATAAAGAAGAAGAAGATTTTTATACCAATGATGTCTCCTGAAATGAAAAAGTTATCCATAGAGGCTATTGATTCTGATCGTTCAGTTTGTATGACAGCTATATGCTTCTTGGTCTGATATCGGCAATTCGGACAAATAGGCAAATTTTTGGTATGAAAAGGGCGGGCACAAAATTTCAGGTCGATTTCTCAAAAACTGAAGAATTAGACAGAGAGACATGACTAAATCACTTCAGCTTGTCATGCTCATCATGTAAAAATATTTTAAAGGATCTCTGTTGTTGTAATGAGGTAAGGGAGTGAGGGAGTTACCCTGTTCAGAGATTTAATATAGAATGGCGACTGCGGTTTTGGCACGAGGCAGCACGGGAGCATTTTCGTTGTTTAAGGCGAGCTCATAGAACAAAGGAACAGAACAACAACAACAACAGAATTCAAATCAAAGTAGTATTTGCGGTCTTCTTAAGAATTAATTAAGTGCGTGAAATGACCCGAAAAATAGGAGCCTCATTTAAAAGACTGAGTCGCCGCAATCGTCACATCAATGTGGCATGCTTCATCAGCAGGGGGCAACAAATGCATAAATTGCGTAGGAATGTGCAACCTTTTTATGCCGCAGCTCAATTTTGAACTTTGGAATGCATTTGCTTACATTCAAGTGCACACTCTAAATATATGTATGTATGTGTGTGCACGTATGTATATATGTATGTAAGTATTTAAGCCTCAATTGCATGCACGCGCATATGAAGAGCGCTAAATTTACAGTTAAACGAAAGCATTTTACAATGCATTTCTGGGTTGCCATTGCACTCTTGCAGTATTTCACTTAATACACACCCACACACGCACACTTACACATGCTTATATGGATGCGGGCAATATGAATGCCGCATGAATGTTGGAAGAGGCAACGTTTGTAATTAAATTTCAAAGGAACACAGCAAAGCGAGGCGGCCTACAAAAGCCGAAGCCGAAGCCCAACTTGCCCATAAGCAGCGCAAACGCACACACACACCCACACATGCACACACATACGCTCTTAAGCACCCACACCCTCGAACACGGCAACGAAAAGCAAAAAGAGAATGCCAAACTGAGAACAATTGTAATATAAACTGCACCGGCGTTAGTGTACGTATGTGTGTGTGGCACAAATGTAGGTGCGCGCATGTGGCAGCACAAAGCCATTTCTACATACATATGTATGTGTTTGCGTGTGTGTGGTAGGCTTTCGTTGGCCGCTTTAATGGCAAAGGACCTTGAATTAAATTTAAATTTCTCATACGCATTGGCATTACAATCTCTGCCGTCGCTGCCATTCCGCAGCTTATATTGTTGTACACTTGCTTCCTTTGCGTCGCTTGCAATTGTAGTATTATATTGTATATATTTTCTTTCTTTTTTGCAAAGTTCATCATTTTCCATGATTACATTTAAATCTGCCAGCGTCGTTCGCCAGCAGGTGCAAATTAAATGACCCTGTAGGAAATTGAAGCTACATGAAACAAGTCTGCATCGAGAGAAAGTTAAATTCTAAACATGACTACTAGTCTTGACACAAACCAAACGAAAACATAGAGTTGCCAACTTTTTCTATTTAGCAGCAAGGCTTAGGTCATTTTGGTGGAAGTCATGTTATATCATTCATTTATTTTTATTTTCGTGATTTCCCCGGCAGAAAGTTAGTTGAAATTTTTTCGAATTCACGATTATTTGATAATATTATTCAAAGGCAAAAAAAGCATAACTGTAAAATAACTTTTTCGAAAAATTTCACTGCAATAACTTCACTACGAAGTAACTAGTTGCAAATCAGTTTCGTAAAACTATTTTTCGAAGATTTATTTATAAGTAAATTGAAACAATATGGCAAGGTCTGACTACAAAACAAATTGTTCTCTTAGAAATAGTTAGGGTAGAGTTCGCACTTATATAAAATAATGTAAATATTCAATAGCGTTGCCACATTTTACTAAAAAAATAAGTAAATTGAAACAATATGGCAAGGCACGGCTATCAAATTATTCCCTTAGAAAGAAGACAAGTTAGAGGCGAGTTGCCATCTACATTGAATTTATCAAAAAACGCTACAAAAATTGCTTACAAAGTAGGGAACCTCGAAATGGAGCACCCTTTATATACGAAATATAACATACTATAACATCTAAAATCCAAATATATATTAGTTACAAACCAGTTGGTATAAAATAGTTTGTCTAGTTTTAAATTAAAATATAAACTCAAAATATGTTTTAGGAAGGCTTCAAGAAAATTAATTACGAAATAACTAGTTGCGAACTAGTTTGTGAAAATTAATTATCAAAGTACAATTTGTGTATTTTTTATTTCATATTTAGAAAACTACCAAAAATTCTAATAAATTTTAGGAAGTCCACTCCAAAATAAGTTACAAGGTAACTAGTTAAAAACCAGTTTGTAAAAAAAAATTTCGAGGTACAGTTTATACATATTTTTTTTATTTTAAACAAAATCGAAATAAATTTTAGGAAGCCTACTCGCTAATAGGTTGCAAAGTAACTACTTCTAACCCCAGTTTGTAGAAAATAATTTTTTTAATTTTCAATTAAAATATGAAACACAAATAAATTTATGGTAGACTTTGCCGAATTATGTTCCAAAATAACTACTTGCAAATCAATTTGCAGAAAATAGTTTTCGAATTGTAATATTATATTAAAAATGAAAATCTAAATATGTACATTATCAGAGGACCACTCCGAACTACATTACAAAGTGACTAGTTGCAAAGCAGTTTGCAGAAAATATTTTTGCACGTTTTATATTCAAAAAAATAAATAAAATATTAAGAAAAAATTTTAGGAAGACTAGTCCGAAATTATGTACAAAGTAACTAGTTGTATACCAGTTTGTAAAAAATATTTATCGAAGTGTTATATGTATTAAAGTTTTAAATCCAAATAAAATTCAGAGACATGACTTTGAATTACTCCGAAATACATTACATTTGACTCCGAAAAAAAGTTAGATGTAACTAGTTGTAAAGCACTTTGTAGAAAATACTGTTGTTTTTGAAATCCATAATCCAAAAAAATTTTATGAAGATTACTTAGAACTGCTCTGGAATAAATGACCAAGTTGCAAAGCTGTTCGTAGAAAATATTTTTAAGGATTATTTCAAAATTTAGAATAAAAAAAGTTAAAAAAAAAACTTTCTCCGAAATTATCTACAAAGTAACTGGTTGCATATCAGTTTCTAGAAAATATAAAAAAAACTACAATATTAAATCAAAAAATATTTAAGAAAACTATTTGGAAATTAGTTCCAAAGTGACTAGTTGGCAACCAGTTTGGAGAAAATATGTTTCGAAGCTTTAAATTAAAATCAATTAAACTAAATTAATGGATAATGTTGATAACTTTTTATCAACATAATTTTTGCAATACCATACCAAAACTAGTTAGAATGTAACTAGTTGCGTACTAGTTGGTACAAAATATTTTTCGGAAATTTATTTTAAAATTTAAAATAAAAAAATGAAGAAGGAAATTTTAAAGTAACTAGTTGGTAACTAGTTTCTTATAAGCCATTGCGTTTATTTTGCACAATTGGTCACAGAAACAGCGCTTCATAAGTACTTGTATTGACTTATTTAATTTAACGCATTATTTCATGTCAATTATATTTTGATAGCTAAACATGTATCGCATCGTGTCGTATAAATTTCCTAGAGGGTGCTTTAGCTACAAAGGCGTTTCGCTTAAATTCCGCCGACAATAACCATTTCTCTGCGCGTAAGCGACGCGCAGATTAAATCTACCAAAGGCACAACACTGCCCCACAAACCTTAACAGCTTTAAAAAATAATTTATTTATTTGTAAGTGTGTGTATGTATGTTTGTTTGCAACGCACGCGTCACCAAATTTCCACTTTGTCTCTTTGATCGCATCAGCAAGCTTTTTTTGTGGCAACGATTTTGACACAAATTTTAATGAGGTTTCTTTTCGCTTTCTATGGCTGCGTGCCACAAATTATTGCATGCCGCATACTTTTCACATTAGCAACAAAAACAACAACAATGCCGGCGCAAATAATTAAACGAAAAAGTGGTTGAACCAAAGTCACTTATTGTTGTTGTTGTTGTTGTTGTGTGCGCTAACAGCATTTGCGCAAAAACAATAACAACTCTTCAGAGTTGCAACTGCGCCTGCAATTGTCGCAGTTGTTGTTCGCAATTTGCTCGCGCTCGACGAAATTGAAATTGCTGCAGTTCTTGGTAAAAGTTTGGCGCATTTTTGTTCTTGCAATTGTTGCAGCAACTCTTTTTTTTTTTGCTTCCTCTTTTTTTTTTGTTGTCTCTCCTTCCTTTTTTGTTGCAATAATGGCGCTCTCACTCTACTGTCTGTCTGTCTGTCTGTCTGCATGGCTTTCTGCTCCCTGCAATTGTTGACTGTTGTTGCAACGCTAACGGCGCACTGCTTTGCTGCCATGGCGCTGCTCACCCCCCACCACCTTCCTTGCCACAGCCAACCCTGCAGTTAAAAGTGCCGTTAACGTCGACAATCGCTGCTGGAGATTGCAAAAATTTCGCTTATACTTAATTGTTGCAAATGGTGGTTATCATTGTTGCCACACGCACACAAACATACGCGTACTTAACTGTTAACGGTACACCAATGGCAACGCGACAAACATAATACTGCTGAGGAGTCAGCGCTGGCGTTATTATTATTAACATTGCACGGCTCATCATCGCCATGAAGGCGAGCGCACGTCCAACACCCCCTACGCCTTCAATACCGTTATGTTGCACTTTTACACTTTTTGTTGTCATTGTTGTTGTAGACGTTTTTTCACTGCCTTTATGCTTACCGTTAACTTTTATTGTTGCTGTTGTTGTTTTTATTATTATTGTTGTTGTTGTTGTTGTCGAGGTCATTGCTGTTGTTGTTGTCGTCGCATTTTTGCACCGCTTGCGCTGCTGTTTTTGTTGTTATTATAATTTGCGCGCTTTTGTTCACCATTTTACCGTTTGCTGCAGCATTAATTGTTGGCATTGTTTTCTTTGCCATTGCAAAAGGTGCGCGCCGGCGGGCGAGGAACCCCGCTCTGGGTGAGTGCGCTTGTGTGTGTGTGCGGTGCCAATGCGAACGCCTGACTTTTGCCCGCGCTGTGCATTTAAATCGGATTTATTTTTATTGCTCTCCTTTTCGTTCGTTATTCCTTTTATTTCTTTCTAGGTTATGAGGTAATCGTTCACCCTCGGCGTTGGCCCCTTTCAAATCAAGTTGCGCTCCACTTATTCACCGCATTTTGCAAATTTGTTCTTATTTATCGTCCAGCAATATGACTTAAAGTGAAGACACGCCAAATCTGTTTAAATTTTCATAAATTTTTAACTGCTTCCAAGCGTCTTTATTCACTTAAACCGATGGCGCTTCCCTGCATAAGTCCATAAATGATTATGATTATAGTTTAGCTGAGGTTTTCTGGTAACAAAGTGCTGTAAGTTATCGTTTACTTGGAGTATCCTCCCCGTTCAGTTCATATAGAGTACTAACCGCCTGGCATCGCGACTCACAAAGGTTTCCAGAACTATAAAAATACCTTGCATGCACAAATCGGAAGTCAGAAACTCCACTTTCTAGAAAGTGCCAGCCAACAAGATCCAAAGACCGTGATATCTTACGGAACGATTTTTTTGGTTTAGAAACTTAAAATCTTCTTTGAGTACTCTTTGGGAATGCTGAGAAGTCTATTTATTCTGAATAAGATAGAAACTCAGCTACGTTCCGGTTATTTCAAGTTAGGTCTTGAAACCGAACCTGACTAAACTCGAGTCAGTTTTTATACCAATAGTTATGGAGAATGCTGAGAAGACAGTTATAGATCAGATCAAATCCGGTTAAATCTCGGGTACTTCCAGTTAGGTCTTGAATATAAATCTGATGACACTAGAGTCATTTTTACACCAATAGTTTAGGAGGAATACAGAGAAGACAGTTCTAGTTCAAATACAAATCCGATTTCTTTAACGTTGTTCCTGTTTTGGTCTTGAAAACGAACTGGGGTCAGTCTTCACACTAATAGTTTTGGCGGAAAACAGAGAAGACAGTTCTAGTTCAAATAAAAATCTGGTTCCTTTGTGGTTGCTTCAAGTTAGGTCTTTAAAACCAAGCTGATGACACTAGAGTCGTTCTTTACACCAATATTTTTTTCCAGAATGCTGAGAAGACAGTTCTGGATCAGTTCTAGTTCGGTTATACCGGAAACTGCAGCGAGGTCTTTCTCCAATTCCAACCGATTGCAAGTTGGTTTTCCGATGTCTTCTTATGTTCTGGCGTTGGACTTTTAGACCTCCACTGAACTTATCAGACGCTGGTCAACAACCACAACATGAGCGACTGCATGATCCTCTTGCTCAAAGTGAACCGTAAGTGATACTCCGAACGACTAACTCTTCACAAAGTCAATATCACCGCAAGTGAGAGTTTTCTGACTGTACACAGTTCAACAAGTTGACAAGCGTTGTAGAAAAATATTCTGTTGGACGCTCCTTGCCAAAGCTATAAGGGGAAAGGCGAGGTGAAATTATCTTGGCAGTTAATCCTCTATTACCCATCTTTGACCAGACTGAGATTGAAATACATACCTCGATAGACAAACTTTGGCAAACTTAATGAAGTTTCTGGGTTTGATATCAACCACCTTAATAAATTTATGTTAACCTGAAACCGATTCATCCTCAGGTCGGATCTAAGGGGATCCGGTGATCCACTTTTAATTGTTTATGAATAACACAAAGTACGAAGGTCTGCGCGGCATGACAATCATCGATTTTGAAACGACCCTGCGACCTAACCTAACCAATATTTTTATATACCATTTATCTTTTCGAAAAAATTCTTTATTCTGAAACCAAGTAATTTAAAGAAACTATCCTAATTTGGAACCATTTCTTATAAAGTTTGCTGCTCTTACCACAAAGTTAGCAACGTTGGTCTTATCAGTACTTGTATATATTGATTCCCGACCACTTTTCTCCCATCTAAATGAAAAAAAAAAAACAACAACATTTTTTAATTGACTAAATTATTATACTTTATTGACTTTTAATTCACAAAAGGCAAATTTTTTCGCATAAAAATGAACTACTTTCTTAATTTAACTTAAAAGTTTAAGACAAAAGAGACCAAAGTTGAAGAATAGAAACACAATGTAGGAAAAGATACACCAGAGAAATGTGCAGGAACGAAGAAAACAATAAAAACTACTAAAACGAAGTGTATTTGTTGCAAACAAAGGGTCCGAACAAAGGATGCAATATTGAGGAACATCAGCTGGAGGCTAGCAGGAAGTGGCACTCTCATGGACAGAGTCGCTCATCGACAGAATATTGTCGAATGTACAGCATTATGTGTAATGGTAACTACCCAGTAGGGAAACGATAACTGGCGAGCTATCAGACAAGTTTGTGGTTCAGAAACCCTGCAAATTTCGGTGAAAAATATTCAAATTATCGGAACTTGAGTCTTTAGTTTAGGAATTGGGGCTTAGTTCGATAAACCGAGCTTCCCAAAATGTTGAATACTTCGTACTAGTTCGGAATTGCTGGAAAGGTTAAAAACTTGAAATACGAACTTCCTTCTCGTGGATTCCCGAGTATTGAACACTTCGTGCTAGTTTGAAAGTACCAAAAGGGGCATGATATCTATAAGAATTTGAACCACGATCTTATTACTCGTGGATTGTCGA
The DNA here is from genome assembly GCA_037783105.1 of Bactrocera zonata. Taxonomy (NCBI): domain Eukaryota; kingdom Metazoa; phylum Arthropoda; class Insecta; order Diptera; family Tephritidae; genus Bactrocera; species Bactrocera zonata. The sequence goes on from JBAWJQ010003924.1 coordinate 71,930, forward strand.
ATTTTTGAGCACTTCGTACGTGTTCGGAGGTACTGGAAAACCTAAGATCTTGAAACGCGAACTTTTTACTTGTGGACTGCCTAGTTTTTGAATACTTTGTACGAGTTCGGAGGTATTGAAAGGTTAAGTCCTTGAAACACGAGCTTACTGATTGTGATTGTCGAGTTTTTGAACACTTCGTACGAGTTCGGAGGTACTGGAAAGTCTAGGCGTCTGAAACATGAACTTACTACGAGTGAATTCCCGAATTTTTGAACACTTTTTCTTAGTTCGCAAGTACCGAAAGTCGAACGACAGCTTTAAGAGTTTGAAACACGAACCTACTACTCGTGGATTGCCCCGAGATTTCGAACCCTTCCTACTAGTTCGGAGGTATTGAAAGGTTAAGTCCTTGAAACACGAGCTTACTGATTGTGGATTGCCGAGTTTTTGAACACTTCGTATGAGTTCGGAACTACCTAAGGGTTACGACAGCTTTAAGAGCTTGAAACACGAACTTTTATGGCTCGAAACTCACTAGTAACTAACCAGTTCTTAACTAGTACGTTTGCCTGGCATCAACTCGTTATGTAGGTAGTGTTGTTGTGGTGGTATCTAAAGCGCGCCATCAACGCATATTCAATTACATAATTGCTTAACACATTGCTGCCGAGCACCTACTAAGTATATATGCAAATTAATGAAATGGTCTAAATGAATGATTGAGTGAATGGATGGATGAGGAAATGATACCAAAGAACTGTTGTAAGAGTGCTGGTGTGCCTCACTCTTCGATGGTGCAGAGATTGGGTGCACGCAAAATGATGCTGGTCGCCTTGCCGCCGTTGGCCAGCAGAGCGGAAGTGGCACCCACATGGCCATTGAAGTGTCCATTGTTTCTCGACTTGCCACGTGACGGCTTCACTTGTAGATGCTGCTGGTTATAGGAGTGTTGGTGGTGTTGGTGTTGCTGTTGTTTGCCGTTAAGCAGCAAATGCCTTTGGTGTTGATAGTGTTGATGATGAGGATGTGGATGCACATAAATGCCCGTATCACGCAACTTGCGATACAAGGATATATACTTGCCGGCCGTTGTGGTTCTAGGAACTATATATTTCTCACAGAAACTGGTTTTGGAGCGTGCGGCAGCGCTGAGCTTGTCATAGGCGAGCGCCTGCAGGAATGCCAATACGAATGTGTAACAATTGTGGCTATCCTCCTGGTAATGGGAGACGGTCCAGCGATCCGGCTGATTGCAAATCTGCGGGCAAGCAAACAGATGTCAGATAACACATATGTATACAAGTATATATAATAGATATATAGAGAAGTTTGCATATATGTATAGATGTATGTATGCGCAATATTTTGTGGTCGCTGCACAAATGGCTCTAACATTCATAGCTGGCATGCAGCGGAGCGTATCGAAGCCGTAGGTGCTACGCTTAATTGCGCTTTTCTTGCGGCAATTCTCATACATAGACACTCAAACACACCCATACATATGTACCTGCATGCATATATGTGTAACGGTGCATAACTCACCTGCTGCAATATATCATCCCAATAGTCATACCATGGTTCGGGGACATCGCCGACCAGCAGACATTGCCACCAATCGGACATGCGTGTATTATCGGGCCGATGGCGCCGCAAGCCATACCGATCGAATTCCACAACACAGCCCGTTGAGGTCGTCACGGCAATATGCAAATCGGTTGAGTTGTTGTAGTCGCTGTGGAATAAAGAAACAGACCAACACATAAATCTATCAACCTTCATATGTAAGTGTGTGTGTGTGTGTGTGTGTGTGTGTGTGTATAGGTGCTTGTTTAGCGGTTAAGTAGCGTCGAAGGAAACTAATTTGTCGTATTGAGAATGTGGGCCACAAATTGAGATCGAACGCCTATGAAGGACAAACTAATATGCTGAAAATATTGCAATTCATTTCAATTTTGTGGGGTGAGGTGTAGATGATGCAAACATATACTGAAATTTTGAAAGCTTTCTAAAGCTTTAAGAGCTTTTAGGGAATGAGAAGAACTGTGGAAGTGTTTTTGAAGCTTCCAAGCATACCAGAGAAGTATTTTTAATTCATATGCAATATAACCATTCTTTAGAGAAAAGACTTCAAAACAGTCAGTGTTGTTCTTTGGTTTCAGTTCATAAATGGTATTCTAGTACTGCTACTTTTCTTGACAAACGTTGGACGACTTTAGGGGCCACCGCTAGAAAAAATCTCTAAAAAATATTTCTCAGTATATTCGGTTTTAGCGTTCTTCAAAAATAAAATGTGCTAACGAAATTTAATGTTGACCTTTCCGCTGACATACTGTACACTTAGCTTGGTGCTTAGGGTGTAAAAGACTCCAATTATAAGAGTCTTAATAAAAAGTTAAGGGATTCGTGTCTCTAACTCAGGCTCACGAGCAATTGTAAGATGCTTCATGCATCCAATCGACGGATCCATTAGGCAGTGTACGTAAATGTCATGTTTGACGATTTGGCAATCGCAGTTAGGTTAGGTTAGATGGCTGATTCCTCAGCATTGCGTAGTTATCACACTTGGATTTTTATGTTCAGTTCTTTGTGAAGCCAGACTAAGAACATCTGTAGTTGGCTATTACCTATAGTGACCAATACTTGCTAAGCTGATCTGAGGCCCAACAGTGAAGTAGTAAACTCCGCCCGTTTCCATTCCGTAGCCTGTCTTAGCAAGCTTATCAGCCTTACCGTTTTCTGCAATACTACTTTGACCAGGCCCCAAACCAGTGTAATCACAATATACCTTTATGGTACAGACAAGAAGTCTTGACATCTCTTCAGTAGTCCTGAGCGGACAGTCAGCGAACTCAATGCTAATGTAGATGCACTACTATCAGACTGTATATTTTTAGCATCTGGAAAGACTACGGTAAGGACCAATCTTTTGGTAAGGACCAATTTTGTGGTAAGGACCAATCTTTAAGCTAAGGTCTGAGCATAAGTGCTTGCAACGACAAGCTCCCCCATAACAAGATACGCCAAGCAGCGTACATAGCTTGACACAGAAGAACGCCGAACTAAAACGATTGTCCTATAATAGATAAAACCCTAGAGGAAGCAGGTGAAACCTATCTAGTTCTCGAGTTAACTGCTGGTCGTGAAAAATACGACGACCTTTGGATCTGTGAAACCGATTATAGTACATCTTGTGATTGTATGATATATTCAAGTTGCTCGTTTGGGGATTTACTGAGGGTAATCACATAAACGATTTAACCAGTGCTCTCCTAACATTAGTTAAATGGTATTTGATTGCCGTGTTAATTTTAAACTACTGCCAATTTACTAACTGCGATCCATTGTTTACCATTTTGCATCAAAGCCAAATAAGCTATGTCCTTGCTTGCCTTCTCAAGCTCAAGCAGTATCCATTTCGGTTCGCTATCTAGCTAGCTATAAACTCAATATTTATTTAGCTCCAGAATAAATTACATAATTCGCGTTGGTAATCAAACTCGTACATTCTTGAAGAATTTAAAAAATACCTTCTGAAGAGCTCTCAAAAACGATCGCTTTATAGTGTTGCATGGTAATGGAGAAGTTATGGATGCAAACCTCATAACTAAACGCCGAATTGATAGAAAAAATTTTAATTTCAGTTTCATCGAAGAGCTAATATCTTTCACAGGAACATTTTTTATGGTATAAAAAGTTTAAACAAGAAACCTTTGCATTAATCGATCAGTTTATATGGCCGCTATATCTTAGCTTACTAACGTGGTCCGATCTGAACAACATATTGATGTATTGTTGTGTTACCTAGGACAATAATCCACACCAAATTGCGTAAGAATATATATTGTAAATAACAAACAAAGATGACTTGAAACGTTTTGACCGATCACTTCGTAAAGCTTATAGTGGTGCGATATAGGCGGCTCCGAGTAATGAGCCGTTGGAAAAAAGAACGTGTTCAACTTCACAACACACTTTATGGGGTCAAAGATACAACGACCCTTTTGTTTACATTTGCCGAGGTCAAATTTATTTTCTAAATCTCGAAGAGACATCTAGTCAAATACCAAAGTAAAACGAGTTGATTATGACCATTATATTACGAGGTGTGTTCAAAAAGTATCGCGAATTTTGCGTTTTTTCAAAAATTATTTATTTATTCTTGAATATCTATTTTGTCCCCTTCAAAGTAATCCCCATGAGATATTATACACTTGTGCCAACGGTTTTTCCAATCTTCGAAGCACTTCAAAAAATATTTTTTTTTATCTTCTTCAGCTCCTCCTTCGATGCCATTTTTATCTCGTCAAGAGAAACGTAACGTCGTCCTTTCATGGGCCTCTTCAGTTTAGGGAACAAGAAAAAGTCACAGGGGGCCAGATCTGGGGAATACGGTGGCTGTGGCATCATTAGTGTGTTGTTTTTGGCCAAAAAGTCGAGCACAAGCAACGATGTGTTTGAGCAGGGGCGTTATCGTGGTACAAAAGCCAATTTTTGTTCTTCCACAAATCCGGGCGTTTCTGGCGGATGCTTCGTGCAAATTGCGCATAACTTGTAGGTAATATTCCTTATTGACCGTTCTTCCCCGTGGCAAGAACTCATGATGCACCACGCCCCTGCAATCGAAGAAAACTGTCAGTTACGATTCGCGATACTTTTTGAACACGCCTCGTATATGACAGCTATTTACCATATAGTCCGATCGGAGGAATAATATGAATAAAATCTTGTGAAGTTATCTCCTCCAATTAAAAATTTTATTCCCATCGTTCAGCTTTTATGGCAGCTATGGTGGTTCGATATCGGCCGTTCTAACAAATGAGTGGACTCTCAACAAATAAGGGACGTGTGCAAATTTTCAGATCGATTTCTATAAACTGAGGACTAGGTCTCGTAAATACTGATAGACCCGCAAACGATCTGGCATGGCTTTATCGACTCAGCTCATTATGCCTATTATTTACATAAAATATATTTATATTTTATAGTACCTTCGACGTATCCTTCTGATTATTATAAACTTGGTGGTAAACTTAATATACTCTGTTCAGGCTCTAATGAAAATTATAACCGGGAATGCCGGGCTTTGGAACATTTCAAGCACAGCGAACGCCTGCATTCAATTAATCCAATGTACCTCTGGTGCCTGTCCTGCTCTCTTTTCCGTAACTTTTATTCAAAACTGAGAAATAAATTGTATGTGTATGGGTGCATAAATATACTCACTTGAGAAAATCGCCTGTGGTCGGACGTAAAACAATCGCACAGGGATATTGCGAGGCACGTATGAACGGATAGGGCAAGCGAAAAGGCAACAAACGCGTGGAGCCAACAACACCAGCAGGCACACCGTTAGCGGCACGTGTGCGTTCACCGTTACAGCCATTGCTAACCAATTCATTACCACGTACAACGTCCTCTTCGTCGTCGTCAGCAGCCGCAGCGGCCGCATCGTTCTTGCCGGCCACATCGACACCGGTGCCTAATACTTGTTTGCATTTGGGGCAACGATGTGGCAAGTGGAAGCAGAAAACTTTTACATTGCAATGATGAAAGCATAAAATGCCTGGATCTGAGGTAATTGTTGCTGTTGCTGTTGTGGCTGATCTGCTGCCTGTGCCTGTTGTTGCCCTTGCCGCTGTTGTTGTTAGTGTTTGTGCGTTGTGTGTTGTTTGTTTAGTAACTCTTCGTGCTTTATCGCTCATTGCTGTTGCTGTTGTAGTTGTTGTCATCAGCATGCTCGTGGTCGGCATTGTTGTGCCGTTCGTTGTCAATGTTGTCATCGCAGCGGTTGGTGTTTTTGTCGTTGTCAACGTTGTTGTTGCTGCAGCCAACATGTTTTCGGCAGTGCGTTTATTAAGTTGCGTACGCTTCCGCTGCCGTATGCGTAGCCCACTGCGGTCTCTGCTGCTCACGCGGCTTCTCTCGTATTCTCCCCGTGCCTCTTCCCACTACCCTCTTGCAGCTGCTATGTACCTTCCGTGGTCTCTGTTTGTGGTCTTTCTTCCGTACTTTCGTGCTATCCGTTTGTAATCGTGCTGCTATCGTCGCTCCGCATCCGCTGCGCTGTTGTGGTTGTGGTCGTCCTGCAAAGAAACATAAAGTCCTTGTAAATAAAGTTGACAAGAATATTGCGTGTGCTTTGCGCTAAGCGGCTGACAATCTCAATGCGTCGGTCGAACGAATGCAGCTACTTTTGTGGCATATTAAACACTCGCCATTCATTGTCACTTAGCCATTGAGCCGGGTTTTAACCAGCCAAACCAATCGAAGGTAACAAGCGCCAACGTGCCAGCGACCGTTACTGCAGCGAGCACGAGGACGATTGGATAAGACTCTCAAAATATTTGGTGGAGATTCAAAGTTTTTGAAACAACCATAGATCTCTGAAATTTTTCTCTACGGCTGACGACCGGAAGATCTCCGATGAACGAGAAAGAGGAATTTCGTAAACTAAGTAAGTCACTGAATCTTGCAAGCATCAGACGAAATAATACTTCTAATCCCAAAGTCATTCGAAAGTTACGTCTTCCATTTTTAAATCTATATTTGATGACCGAAAGATCTCTGAAAGAGCAAAAATCACAAATTGGTAATGTCGCTTGATACTGCTAACAACTCTAGAAAAGAGGACAAAACATTTCTAATGTTAAAGTATCCTTTAGCAAGCCGCTTAGACTCGAAGCTGTTTCTAGGTTCGACAAATGAAGAGAAGGTTGGGATCGCTCAAAAATATTCAGCGGAAAAAAATTCAGGCCACTAAATGAAAGGCTAGGCCGTTGAAAAGCAAAGATGTAAGGCTACTGAAGTTTTGAATGCTTTTTCGATGTATATGAGAACCATTTTAAGATATTTTCGACTGTACTTCGTTCACTTTCAAAATAGTTTTTGTGCCAGAGGAGAAAACTTAATACCGAAGTCCGGCGATCAATCAAGAGACCGATTATCAAAACCCTGCTAGGAGGACTGTCATCGAAATTAGTTGACAGTAGACCCAGGACGACGCTGTGTCGTCGGGCTTGGATCATATGGAGAGAGGTGTTAGGTTAGGTTAGTCTGGTAGGTCAATGAGCCACGCTCAGACCAGTGTTAGTCCTTTGCGATACAAGGTGAAGTTCAATTACTAAGTCCACGAGGAGTAGTCACCTTTTAGGATGCCTGCACTTGACGTTAATTTCTACAGACTCTGTTGTCTCACTATTGATGCCTTTAATGAATGGGGTTTGGGAACCATCGGATGTTGGTCGTGTAAGAAATTCGGTTCCTTAACAGCGAGCATGCGGACCTCACTATGTAGATGCTGAATAAAATACATCTTGTTATAGTTCGGAGTGCGGTGTTCTAGATTATCTTAAAATTTTCAGAAAACTCACGAACTAAGTTCATAATTTGGGAAATTTTTTCCAAAAATTGTTTTAAGGAGAAGTTGAAAAAATCCAGTACCAAAAAGTATAGACTGCCCTGAATGAGTTGTACCAATAAATCACATTTAATTAGGTGCTCCTATAAGTACTCGTAAAAGAAACTGCCACTCTGTCTTTTACACTGTCTTTTCGTTTAGCCCTCGTTTACGCGCATGGCCCACAAACATTTGAAATTCAGTGACAATCTCCCGTCCACTTTGTTTTTGGATTTTTGTACGCAGTTGAGTGGCGCGGAAAGCGGTCTAACGAGAAGGAGTTTATTGCCAATTTCATCCAACAACGACTGATTAGGACTGAGCCCACCGCACTTGTAGTTGTCGTATGCAAGTCGATACGAGCTTGTACGCACTTTGGTGGCATACACATTTTCCTTTCCCCAACTTTCGCTGCCTCCCTGTTTTTTGCTTTTGCTTTGACAATTCGTTGAAAGTTGCACGGCGTGCAGGAACAATGCGTAATGCGGCTCGTGTATTTAACGTTGACAATTGGCATGACAAGACCACCCGAAACGGGGGCAACAAGCTGGCCAATCAAGCAAATTAGTATAGTAAACTCTCCAAGGAGTTGAGTTGTTCTGTGTTTGGAAATTTAATACATATTTTTCTGACATGACTGCATAAATAGTTGGAGGTGTCTATATGAGCATTAGTGTGGTTTGATTTGCTGGGAGTCAAAAAGTTGGCCGATTTCCTTGGTTTTCATTGCCTTTGTTAAGTAATTATGTATTAGAGAGCAGTTCTGCAAAATTATGTGCTATTAGCTTTTTAATTAAAGACAGAATAGCAGAAAGTAAAATAGCTATTCAGTTGTTGGTTGTCTGAAGGCCGGGGACTCCAACAATTCATCAATAGAAAATCAAAATGTGCCAATGTATTAAATTTCATTCGGAAATCTCAAGAACGAACGAAAAGATATTTCCAATCCCATAAAGATAAGTTTTTTTTTTTTTTTTTTTTTTTTTTTTTTTTTTTTTTAAAATGACGACACACACAAATTAAAACTCACCGATCCAAATGGGGTTAGATCGCCGAAAGGACTGCCCTTGGTGGAATAAAATCCGAGTCAATTCCGGTACGTAGAACCAGCAGTCGCGGGAATCGCGGAAATAAATTTTGTCTTATATATCGGTGGTTCGAGGCCAGTTTTGGAGCCATAGTCCTTTAGTCAAAGTTGTTCAGAATGATTCGTGGAAAATTTACTGCATATGCGCTGCAATAGGCATATCCATATACACATATGTAATATATATACTATATGCGACTTACTTTCTGTAAATTGGTAGTACTGTCAGTGACATCTATGCCAAATTTCACGTCTATTTATTTATTTGTATTTGATATACCCGTCGTTTTGTGAGGCTCTAAAAGTGATTCTTCGACTTTTATTATATCCGAATTTATTGAACAAAGAAGTGCGATAATGCACCATCCCATACTCTTTTCTTTATTCATGGGCCTTTGCCACATTTTCAACTAATATAAATATATTTACCTTCGTTCAATTTCTGGCTATTTAGCAAATTCCGCCACTCCAAGGACACCGTTTTGACTCAATTGAGGATATAAACGCTGAATCCAAGAAGTCTCTGATGGCAATTACGACGGAGGATTCTTCCAAGTGCTATTAATGACTTGAAACTACGGTGGCATAAGTGTATTCTAGCGGGAAGGGATTACTTTGAAGGAGAAGAAATGGAAAAAAATTCAATTCCTTTCAATTTGATCTGAAAAATTTACCCAGACCTCTTTTGCTGCCAGAATAACTTCAGTTCAGTTTTTAAGACGGTTTTTCTTTTTCATGTTTTTTTAACTTAATTATTGACAAAAAAAAATTTAACTTTTAAATGGCACACCTTAATGCATATGAACTTACATAAATATAGAATGTGTAAAATAAATATTGTTCATATTTTATTAAAGGCGTATGGAGAATAAAGAAGCATGTTTATTAGGTACATAATTAAGGAAGTAATTATCGTAATTCCGTCGTCAATACAAATAACGCATACAAAGGGTGAGGGATTTGAATTAATTATAGGGTGTCCCAAATCCAACGCAAGATTTAAATTTGCCGTCATTTATGTGATAAAGTGTCGACAACTCTAAAAAATAACAAACAAATCAACAGCTGACAGTTTAGGCTCAGGAAAGATGGAGCGTTTCACGATAGAACAACGTGTCTTCATTATTGAACAATTAGGGTATTCACAAGGTGTCATATTGTGTCATATCGTCATATTGTCATATTTTTTTATGACTGTCATATTAGCACTGTTGTTGTTTCACATGCAAAATTAAAATATGACTGATACAACACTGCGCAGTATGTTTATTGAGTTCGCTATTCTATCGGCTGTATTTGTTTACTTTCTTATTACTGATTAAGTGTAGAAATATGACAAAATATGACATACAACAGTTAAGGGTGCTCACAAGTGTCGTATTTTTTAAGAATATTAAAATATGACATAAGACATACAACAAAGCTTGTGAATTGCCTAAATATTTCAAGAATAATTGAAACTTGGTGGCTGCAGTTTGAAAATTTCATACAAAATATGGAATTGCGAAGAGGTCTTGAAATGACGGCAAATCAAATCTTGCGTTAACTTCGAAATATAATCTTTGGGATTAGTTCACCATACTCTTTTTACTAATACGTATCTATAGAGGAGACGTATAATGTATATCCTTCTGTGATCTAAATGATCAGCATGCCTGACCGAATGAATTGCGAATGGATGGTTCCACAAATACCCTTAAAATATTAAGTTTTAATTGAAAAAATCAAAATTCGACAGAGGGCTTTTAAGACAAGGTAATGTACTATAAAGTGTGATCCACTTCGATGTTCTCTACTTTAAAGAAAAAAACACAGAAACTTCAAATTTAATGGGGAATCTTTATTATCATTCGAAAAAACATTCTTTGACATCTATTTTTTGAAAATTACTTCTTTCAAATGTTGGCCGCGGCTACGTCTCAGATGGTCCATCCTGAATCTACATACATATCCCTTCAGGAAAATGTCTAATGTTGTGATATCACACAATCTTGGTGGCCAATCTACCGACCAAAGTGGGAAAGTATTTGCTCACCGAAGTGTTCTCTCAATAAATCCATTTATTGAAGGGATGTGTGGGAAGTGGAGCCGTCATGTTGAAACCAAATGTCGCCGAGCTTACGAGCTTCAATTTCAGGCAACTAAGAGTCGTTATCATTGCGCGATAACATCATTCTTTAAGAAACATGGTTGGATGTCAAACCGTTTTTTTTTGTTTTTTTGTAAATGAAATGGCAGCTCTTGAATCTCTTCTGGTTGCCTTTCGTCCCGATGCATTTTGCTTGTTTATGTACGCATTGAGCCAGAAATAGGTCTCGTCACTGAACAAAATTTGGCTCAAAATCATCGGTTTTTTTTTGGAACTTTCAAATAACCCATAGAGCAAATCGATGTCGTTTGTGAAGATCGAGCGGCCTTAGTTCTTATACAAGCTATATTTTATACGTTTTAAATTGAAGATATCGACGTAAAATGCCCCAAGTCGTTTCATACCTCGGTCCGAGTTGCTGCTAACGGCGCCAAATCGACTCTCCACGGTCTTCGTGTACTCTTTCAGCTAAGGCTATAATATTATATATATAATATATTATATTTCTTCACTGCGTGCTGGATGTGGTCTATTCGGTCGAATATAATATAATTATAAATACTGTGTCTTAAGATGGGTGATGATATTGCGAGCAGTACGCTTAGTAGAACCATTTCTTAAAGAACGCAAATTTTCACAATAAAGCTGACCGATTTGTAAACTTTAGTCTTTCCATGAAAAAATTCCAAACAATCCTGAACAAAAATAACATAGCAGCTTGACACTACTCACGCGTCAAAAAAGCTATTGATACAATACTTTTACTTGGATCGCCCGCTATATATACATCAAGTGAATATTCATATGACTCTAGTACCACACAAAGTTGTGATTAGAACCAAATACTGTGCTATGCAATAATACCAACCATTTACAGCCAATTTTAGACTGTTATGGGCATTTTCCACGATAATATTGAACAACTCACTATCAAGCCATATACTTACATATTTAATAGATTTGTGTTGCCACTTAATTGACAAGCTTAACAACTTCATTAGCCAATACTCTAATAATGGACTCTTATCTACAATTTGCGCCTTAACTCTGTTCTCACACCCCTTTTTAGTTGTGTATTACTCATTACGAGTAAATTAATGTGTTGATTGTAGAAAAAGCGTTGTATAAATATGTGTTCATATCCCCCAAAAAAAGCTGATAACCATATCGAAATCACTCAATCAGCAAAAGACCTACACAAACAAGCCACACCCGCCGCACACACCGAAGTAAGGGTGGGGGAGGCTGCCTATAAATAGAAAATATAACAATTTAATAACTCAAACGATGCGCTAATTTTACACACAAACATATATATATGTAGCGTATGAGAACAACCAACGACTGTTTGGTGTCCCGCGAGCAATGATTGTAAAAGCCAGTTGGTAACGTATACGCCGTGCTGAGCCAAAAAGCCGGCAGCAGAAGCTAAAGAAAACATAAACAAACCGGAAAAATGCCAACAAGAAAACAAAAGAAATTGAGAGAGCCAACGATTGAAGAAACATAATGCAAGGAAACCGGTTACAGAGAGCGAGAGAGAGTGCGATAAAGAGCGTATGCAAATGAGAGCATGCAAACTGCGCCGACTCACCACCAGCGAGCCGAAGGAAGCAGAGAAAGAGCACGTTGGACGATGCATAATTGTGTGCGCTGAGCGTAACTACACCACCGCTGAACCGTTAAAGGTGATTAACAGTTACCTGAAGCAGAAGAGAAAGCAGCAGCGCAGCGCGCACAAATAAACAAACTAAGCAAGTGACGCGTATGCCACACGGTGGCACCCTATAAACGGCGGCCTGCAAGTGCAGCTGTGTGGGCGCGCGGCATGACAAATATAACAGTAATAATAACAACAACAAATACGCAACAACAACATAACTGCAATCGGACGACGTTATGCTCGTCGATCGGCTGGCATTCGCCGTCACCGCGCACTAATTTTCCAACAATCGACAATCGGGGGTGGTTCTTTGCATGCGTACGACACCCTTGGCCGAGCAGTTGTCGACGAGCTACGGTTACGAACGGTCGCATTGTCAGAGTCAGCGCGCTCGTCGTCGTCACAGCAGACTACAGCATTTTTGAATTGAATTTGAACAGTTGAGTTGCCTTAGTGCGGTGAGCAGCGCGCTCCACATTAGCTCCGGCGTTTGGCAGGCAGTTGGTGTGAATCGACACTTTCGGGCCTAAATGCATGTTGCATCCGTTGCTTGGCCAACAGTGGTGGTAGTGTCGCGTTGCACGAGTGACGTGCTGTGCCGTAACGTCGTGCTTTTCTCGCTTACGTTTGTGCGCTGCGTAACGCAATTCAAAGCAAAACCAAATAAAGCCAGCCAACGCTGAGCCAAAAAGGATAATAAGGATAACGAACGCATACATTGCGGCTGTTAGCAGGCAAAGGCAGCTAGCGCGCTATTGCTTAGTGCATGCAGCAACTAAGCGTAAAGCGAAAGTGTGTGACGTGTTACAGTTACATTGTAGTTACAGCTGCAAGCGCCAGCTAATGCAAAGTGTACTTCATTTGTGATTTATTTCGAAAGTCAAAAAGTGAAAAATTAAGAAACAAAAACAAGAAAAAAACAACAAAAGTGTCAATAGCATGTCAGCACGTGTTTGTTGCTTAAGAAAAAAGTGATTACTTTCTTTGCTGAAAATTATTTCGTGTTTTTTTTTCTAAGGCTCGCAACACACAATTGTAATATACGTTTTTAAGCCGCAAGCTAATCGCTTCAGTGTGTCTAAATCGCATAAATCGGTGTATAATATTCTGTGTCGAAGTGTAGTGTATAAACCGAAATCGAATTTGTTCGCCTGTTGGCTTAATTTGTTTGTTTGTGGCCCGTTTTCTTTGCGGTTTCCGTAGCGATACACTTTGTGGCTTGCTTTCCGTGTCAGTTAGCATGGCAACGTTTATTTTATTTTCGCCTTCTTAATTGTCTAAAAGCAACATTGTTAAGCTGTCAGCTTATTTTGTGTGTGGAGTATAATGACCTAAGCTGATAGGTATGTCGAAATTGTTTGATATTTGCTTCTTGTACTTATTTGTCTCAATGATAATATATAAATTATATAATGTATTTAAAAATAGATTTATAATCGTCACTTAAAGTGCAAAACAACGTATCATCAAACGAATCTGAGTTGCTTAATCCATCATATATATACATACAAAGCATAAAATTTGCTGCTTCCGCTGTCAGCTATAACCAATATATAACCAATATATAACCAATATATAATCAATATATAACCAATATATAACCATTTTATAACCAAAATCAACTTGTTCTTGTTTCATTATTACTATCCCACTCATATTGAAACCATATTTCAGTATTGGTTATTAATTGGTTATATATTGGTTATTATATCTCACAGTGATTTTCGACTTTTTTTTTTTTGATAATGACGATATGCATATTGAAATCGCTAGAATATTGATTTGAATGAATTTTTACGTATTTTTGGTATGGAATTACTTTAAAAATATTGCATTTATTTTCCCTTAGTGCCAAGCAGGAGTATAGGCTCTCAAAATATGTCTGACCATCATTTTCAGGGTTAAAAGTTCATGAACCCCTTAAGTCAAGTATATATATTTTTTTTTAATTAACAGAAAGACAAGCAAACATAAATAAAAACAAAATATTTAGATAAGAATTCTCTTGCAACGAAACACATTCCTGTACATAAATATTCTCTGATACGCATATATGTGTGTCCAACATATATTTTAGGGTGATTCAAAAAAAATTTTTGTTTTTTTTCGATTGGTACTCGGAAAAATAAGTTCCGAGACACCTCCAAGAAAGCCTCTCCAAATATGAGTTTTTAATTGTAACGGGAAGGTCCTCCTACACACAGTTTTCTATTTTTTCTTATTATCAGATAGAAAAATTTATATCTCGCTTCCAACTACTTGAAAAAATATCTTGTTCCTTAGATTTTGTAGGAAATTGAATACTCTACAAAAAAAAGTCTCTACGATTTTTTCGTAAACCCAACGGTTGAATTTTGATTATTTTTGGGAACATTTTTTATTTCTTTTGAATTTTATAACTCAATGAAAAAAATTATTATGAATGATGAAACTCATAGGTTTTTGGAGAAGCTTTCTTAGAGGCGTCTAGAAACCTATTTTTCCGAGTAACAATCGAAAAAAAAATTTTTTTTAATCACCCTAATATATATATTTATTAAATTGTCTCGTAAAATTATTTTTTTGAAGAAATTTAATTTCTTTCTAATTTTTAACCTGATCAAAAATATTTACTCTATATAACCTCTAGAGTATTATTTTCAAAGTGTTCTTCTTTTAATAAAAATATTTTTCAAATATCAATATGTGCATAAGTTACTCGAAATCCTAAAAACGAAACTACATGTCTTAGTAAACTTAGCCAGAGTTGCATAACTTTAAGGGGGTATTTTAGTCTAGAAATTTAAAAAAAAAAATCGAAATTTTTTTTTTATATTTTCAATGTTTAACTATTCAAGAATATGTGTGCAAGAGGATTTTTCAAAATTCAAATTATTTTCGGAGATATAGGCATTTTTCTGACCCGGCATCCAAACTGGTTCGTCCGGAACGCGAAACTTTAAACGCGTTTTTCTCAAAACTGACGTTTTTGGAACTATGCCCACGATTTCTCAGGTTCTACTGGACCGATTTACTTGCAATTTTTTTTAGAGTCTTCTTTATAGTCTGGTCTATGGTTGGAACTAGCCCCATCCCAAAATTTTTAATTTTATTATTTAAAAAAATTTCGAAATAGTCAGAAAAAGTGATCAAAAAAAAATTTGTTTTTCAGGCAGTCGCCATTTTGTGAAAAAAATGTTTCTCACTTTTTCGTAGTTCCGACCATTGCGACATTATTCTAGATTAATAATCTTTTTTTTTGGTTTCAGAGAACTAGAAGGGTTGAAATCATGGGCATGGTCACGTGGAAATTTTTAGTAACCCCCCACTTCGTCAGCTCATAATTTTCTAGCTTCTAGACTAGAATACCCCCTTAAGTACATCAGAGCAAATATTTTTTGAAAAAAAAAACTTTTTTTTTATAATAAAAGACAATAACTAAATTTCATGGAAACAAAACGAGGATGAATTATGGTAGTATGTCATTAAATAAAAAAAAAAACTGTAACGTCTGCTAAATTCTTCGATTGTTTCCTTTACAGTGAACAACTATAAAACTCGGTGGAAAACATTGTTTCTCACATAGAAAGAAGCCCCCATTATGGTGCGCAGAACTTTATTTTGAAAGGCTTGAATTACTTTCAAATTTGAATTCCCTGCACTATCCCTAATTTCAATGCCATGAGTTCAGATCGGCCTCTTCAGTGAACAATTCGTTTTTTAGGGCTTCGTTTCTGAGCTTTTTGGCTGTAAGATAGGCGGGTTCTAAATTTGTATGTACATTAGCAAAGCACTTGTGAAGGGTACTAGTTGCCCTTATTACTTCTCCTTATTCTTCTTGTTTTTTTTTTAATGTTTAAAATATCATATATTTTGTAAAATTAATACTAAAAAAAATTGTATATCCTTTATTCATATTTTTATACTCTAAACAGGGTACATTAAGTCTTTGTACGGAACACTTTTTTCAGTTGGCTGAAATTCTTCGTTTTCTGATTTGGTTCTATACATAGCTGCAATAACAAGTGGTTCCTCCGCGTTGCAAACAGAACTTCTAAAAAGTAAAAACTACATGCCTTAATTAAGACCATTAAATTGTTATTCGACGAAGGAAAAACAAAAAAGTGAAAATTGTATTTTGGACAAAAGTTTTTACAGTCAAATGGCAATTAAAAAATTTCTCTGATTAAAATTTCCAAAAAAAGTGGTAAACCCTCCTCAAAATTATCGCAATTCTCTTAAGCTTCATATTCTTGTTATAATAGCAATACTTAAAATAATTATATAGAATGTTTTAGTAGGTGATAATCCTTCTAAAAATATTTAGAAATATTTACCTGCTGAAAGCCATTAACTTGAAAATTCTCGTTGTGGTTTCTTGTAAATAGCTGTAATTGAAGATTGGTTGAGTAGCTCACGAACAATTTTGACAACCGACTTTGAAACTATTTTATATTGTGTGGATGAATTAATAACACATAGCATATATTTGCGCACTTAGTGTCTCAAGGAACACCTATTGTGTTATTTATAGTATGAATATCTACGATTTCTGAGGTTCCACTGGACAGATTTACTTGCAATTTTTAGAGAGTCTTTCTTATGAGTAGTCAATGTGACTATTTTTACAAAAATCGAAACATTCAAAAAACTTGAGCAAAATATGTTTTCTTGTGCAAGCAGCTTAAATCCCGTGAAGTTTTTTCCAGCTTTTCCGTAGCTAGGCATTGCGAAATTGATTTAGACTAATATTTTTTTGCTGAGTTTTCCAATGCTAGGAAGACTGAAATCGTGTAAATGGTCTGATGCCAAGTTTTCTGGACCCACAATTCATGAGCAGAAAATTTTTGAAAATTTTGATTTTTTTTTTTGTCTTTTTGACTTTTTTCCTTTATTATTGTAATATAAATAAATCGACTTACAATTCGTCAGCACCTATTTTCTGAAAATTTTTTTTTTTTTTCGATTGATTTTTTCCGATTATATTATTATTATTATATGTTAATAAAAAACTAGTAAAAAATTGGTAGAAAAAATATTAATTGTTTTTTTTTGAAGAAAAAAATGTACTTGAATTTCATGCTCCTAGTCTACAATATTCCTTTAAATAAAAAATAAAAACATATTCTAAATTTAATATTCTGAAAAAAAAAAAAATTATATTATATTTTGGCCACGAAAATTTTTGCTAAATTAATAACTGATTTAATTTACAGTTAACTTAATAAATTTTTTAATTTTCATGAAATTATTTATTTATGAATATTTTGTAAAAATATTTTCAAGATATGGCAACTCCTTTGTATAATATCTGCGACCGATAATAACCTTAACATTTTATAGTTTGATATTCTTAAAGAAACACTAAAGTTATTTTTAAATTAAAATTTGAACATGTGGCAACACTTTTATTATTATTCAACTATATAACAATAATAATGCTTTCAAAAAGATCCTGGAAAGAATAATGTAAATTTAATTTACTACTTTTTCGAGTTAATATCTCGAAATAATGACGAGTGAAATTGTTATAAGTTCTCCTCAAATACAAGGCAAACGTTTAAAGTTGCTACCCATAAAATTTGAAATCATATTTCTGCAGATAAAAATGTTAACTTAACTAATTTCTCACAACTTGAAGTCTTAATCATATGAGCGTTTTCCACTAAAAGCAAAAGTCGCCTAATTGTAGGCAACAAATGACAAGTGACTTGCTCCCTTTGCTTTCTTAACTTAAGTATTAAAGATAAACTTCACATCGCTGCATACACTTGAGCGCTCTTCAAATAGCTCAATTCCAAACTCAATCTGTCCGAGTCAAATATAAATTCACACGTACAAAAAATTACTTTTTGCCAAAACCTTTTCCATTTCGACGATAATTGATATATGCATCATGGCCTTTCAATAAAGACTGTCTATAAATCAACTTCATTTTGCCAAATAAAAGTTCGCACATTCCTTTTCGTCGGTAATTTATGCAAGAAAAACTGATTTTTTCCCCATTTTCTCCTTGCACACACACCGAAGTGGCAGCGATAAAAAAGCTGTACGCTTGCTTTCAAAAATTCTATACGCCAATCTGTCGGTTCCATCTGCAATAAATTTCAATCAATATACTTTTCAATGTGCTCGTTTTAATGCCATTTTGCTTGAATGCCAACAAAAGTGACGAATAAAGCTGTGTGCGCCAAGCTAAACACGTGAGCTTTTATTGAATGGCGGCAGGCAGCATAAAGGCGAAGTGCAATGCGCGTGAATATTGCATACATTTAGGAGCGCGCGCACGTGTAAAAATAAAAACATAACATAAAGCGGAATGTATATATATAATATTCGATGCACAAACGATATATTTTGTGTGTAGATGCTGCAGCGCGCTTAGTTGGTAGGAAAGTTTTCGCAAAGCACATAGTCAAGGCAAAATTGTAGCATACATTTAGGCGGAATTTAGTTATGCTACGCCTTAAAGCAGACTTAGTTGTGGAATTTGTAGGCGTTTTTATTATTTCCCACATATTGGCATTTTATATTTGTGGCATGTATGTTCAATTTTTCAGTTTTTATTTTACTACAGAATATGCCAATTCCTTGCCTTTATCACTTTGTCCACTTTTTCAGCGGTCAGCCGGATAGCTAACCATTATTTTGTTACCACAAGCCCGGCAAAAAAAAATAAACTGTAATGAATTTGCTGTGCAAGTACCATAAAATCCCATTAAGGCAACAATAAAAGGCCATTATTTCCATTCGTTGCCGCCTCGTTATTTTAGAAAAATTTTACACGTTGTTGTTGTGCGGCGAATTTATAAGACGACTTTATTTCCTACTGTTATGTTTTATTATACCCTGAGCAGGTTGGACTGAGATTGCCACAGATTGTAATAACCAGGAAAAGAGGTTGGATAAACTATGCATATATATCTAAAAGATCTGCGTCAAGTCCATATTAGACTCTCTGTCTGTATTTAAATATGTGAATTAATCCTTCCGCTTTTTGAGTTATCGATTTGAAATTTTGAACATCTTCTTTTCTCCACGAAAAACCGCTTATATGTCGGAATTGTTAATATCGGACCACTATGGCACATAGCTGCCATACAAACTGAACGATCTGAATCAAGGGTTTGTATGAAGAACTTTCCTATTTGACAAGATATCTTCACGAAATTTGGCATGATTTCTTTTCCAAGACAACACTATGATATCTGAAGAAATTGGTCGGATCGGTTAACTATAGCATATAGCTGCCATACAAACTGAACGATCGGAATCAAGGGCTTGTAAGGAAAACTTTTTTATTTAAAGAGATATCATCACGAAATTTGGCAGAGATTATTGTCAAAAGCCACGGAGCAAAATGTCGAAAAATTTTTTAAAATCGGACTACTATAGCACGTAGCTGCCATACAAACTGAACGATGGTAATCGAGGGTTTGTATGAAGAACTCCAAAAAAATTGTTTCAATCGGACAGCTATAGCATATAGCTGCCGTACAAATTGAACGCAGATATTCATGTTAGGAATATTTTGTATTTGTAAAGAGCACCATAAGTTCAGAGCAGCCGAAGTAAATTTTTATTTTTGTTTATATTTTTTCAATTTTTTATACTTTAGTTCTATATTTTACACTCTATTTGATCTTTAACCGCACATTCCAGCAGTGACCCGCGCGCATGCCGACAAACCCCCAACACGATGGAGGCAAAACCAACACACAACAGCGACATGCCAGAGTCATATAAAAATGTTCAAAAAAATACTTTATGTATTTTGTTGTTGTTGTGCTAGGGCATTCACTGGAAAGCCTTCCACTCCATAGCACACGTTTTCGTCTTCACTTGCCGCGTTTTTTTTTTGTCATTTCCACTCACTGATTAAAGTGAGCGGCAAATAATGCAAATGCTATTGTTGTTGTTATGATTTTTTTCTGCACAAAATTTTATATTTTCCGTAAAGGTTACAAACATTAAGTTTTCCTTTATGCATATCCACACTTCCTGCAGCCGAACCGTAAGGGAAAAGTGTTTAATGCACTTGTGTGGGTTTGTGTGTGTACATGTGTGTGCTTGTATGTGTATGCGTGTGTGTGTCACTGCTGCTGCTAGGTGTTGAGTCTGGAATGCCGTTAGTGCAGGGCAAGTGAAACTTTGACTTGTTTATAGCACCTTCCTTGCGTACAAGCGCCGGGCTGTAAACAAACACAAGCACACAAACACACACGCAGTGATGCAGATGCAAGCACACACACATGCGAATGTATGTGGACAACATAGCAATGCTTCTATAGTGTTTATAAGCATATGGATACTGCACAGTGGCAGAATTTTTGTTCAATTACAAGGAAAATGCTACTCGAGCTCCACACTCCAACACACACACACACATATACATATGTAGTATGTGTTTCATAACACATCCTCGTCCATATGCAAGCACTCATGGCAAAGTGCCTGTCAACATCCGGTACGCTTGTTTGCTCCCCACCTCGGGATGTCTTCAAGCGACCTGCCTCAGCACTCAGCACTCACTGCCGTGCGCTATTCTTACTCTTCGGCTTGCCCTTTCATATCCTGCGCCTCATACTCTGGCGTTTCCAGCTCCCCATGCAGCTCACACGCTAGTTGTGGCACCTTTCCTTGGCTGCCTGTCTCCCTGATGTTTGCCTTACCTGCGACTCGACAATTTTGCTGAGTAACGTTTCCTCAAGAAGGCACTTTTTATTTCCATTTTCGTGCGGACTTTTTCTAGCCGACACATTTGCTGCAAGCTGTTGGTTTTTCGAGTCTTTCGCCTCATAATTTCCTACATCTATATTTTCGGTATATCAGTTTCTTATCTTAAGTTTTATTACATTTATGAATTGTTTGATAATTTAAAGTGTGGACTAAAGTGCTATTCAGGCGCAGATGAAGCTGTAATTCGAAGCGATAAGCAGCAACGCCAACGAAAATATATTTTTCCTTTATAAAAATTGTCAACTTCTCATTTTTCAGTAATTCTGTAGGCTAAGACTCCTTCTGATTTATCTAATTTCATTAATAAAATTAAATAGAATGTGTAAATATGTGGCAACAATGCCATTTTTTAATACGTTCTAGTATCTTTTACATTGAAAACAATTATGTGGTGTACCATAACCTATTTATTAGTGTGAATACAAATTTTCAAAAATATGGCAACTCTTCTGTGTAATATTTGTGACAAAAAAATATTTTAAAATTCTTTAGCTTAAATACTCAAAAGAAATACCTTGAAGAAAAACTCAAAGCATCATTTTACGAAAATTTTAAACATATGGCAACACTTTAAAAAAAAATTAATTATATATGGCAACTATTTTGTATAGTGTTTGTGATCCTTGATCTCCCTAATCTTCTTGAAGAAATACTCAGACTGTATTTTTACGAAAATTTTAAAGATATGGCAATAATTCCAAAACTATTCAATTATATTACAATAATAATGCGTTCTAAAAAGTCTCCAAAAATATACTAGTATATTTTTACCCATTCCTTAGTTTGTGTACTAATTTGTAATAGATGGCAACCCTTATATAAAATATTTGTGACTGAAAAGTATGCTTCATCTTCTTTATATTTATATTCCGGAGGCAGGAATGCTCAATTTAACTCACTAATTTAACTATATAATTTCATAATAAGTACTTATTTACAAAAAATATTTTCAAAGACCTTCCGAAACTTCTTTAGTTACATAACCTCATTGTTGAGTTTTATAACTTATCAATAAATATCTTAAGCTAAATTTTACAAAGTGTTGACTACTCTTCTCATATTGCTTTGTAAATGTAGTTTACTAATTAATTAATGTCACTAACTTACACATTTTCAACAGGTGGCAACTCTTATGCAAATATTTTTGCAGCAGATCGTGTTTGGTAATCATATTTTAATTTTAATTTAATCCGATATTTTTTTTTTAGATATTTGAAATACGTGGCAACCCTCAAAATTTTTATTTTACCGTAATAAGTATATTTGACACCTGTTAAGATCAGTTTGTAGTAATATTTTATTTAGTGCCATATTTTTTGCTTGACTATTTCAAATAGGTGGCAACCTTCTATTTTTTGTTTGTAGTGAACGAATATATTTGACACCTCTTAAGTTTGATTTTTAATAATATTTTTTTATATTTTATTTAATACCATATTTTTTCTTAGATATTCGGAATGGGTGGCATCCTTCTTTACTTTTACTTTAACTAAAGAATATTTCGGAAATGTTTTTAGTGCCATATCTTTTACTTCTTCTTCTTCTTCATTGACGTAGACATTATCTTTTACTTAGATATAAAAATAGGTGGCAACCTTCTAATTTTTTGTAATAAACTATTTTTTTAAAACCCCTTAAGATTGTTTACTATATTGTCGTAGTTTATTTCAACATGCGTATATATTTTTTATTGACCTGTTTGAAATAAGTGGCAACTTTTTATATTTTTATTTTCTCTAAGCGAGTATTTCGGGAACCTTTTCAGTTTGGTGGCTAGCAGTAGAAGTAATACCATATTTTGCTTCTTAGCAATTTGAAACGGGTGGCAACCTTTAATTTATTTTTAATAAACAAATAGTTTTGAAACCTTTTTAACTTAGCAACCATTCTCTCATATTTAATTTATATACACGGACGACGGACCGCCTCCGCGAAGTGATCGCATTATTTGAGCAACGGAGCTGCGTCGCCTTAAAGAAGAAAACAGCTGTGTATAAAAGAAAGTATTGACGGTCACATATTGTGTGCATATTGAAGCCGTGAACTCACATTACCGTTATTTACTTGTATATACCAGCTTAAAGAAAAAGTACAGCAAAGTTTAGGTCTTCATAAACAGTATTTTGCGTCTATTCCAGCACGCATTTCTCAAGTCTTATTTACACAGCTGCGCAACGCGTAACGGCGTCGACGCATGTTTAAAAATTAAATTTTATTTTACCCTTGAAAGCAGCGACGCGCCAACAATTGAAACTTAAAGCGGCGCGCTTAGCACATATGTGTGCCACAGTGCTTTAAATAAGAGAGAGAATCTACGCGTTGAGCGTATGTGTGGGTGTGTGGCACTAGCGTGGTTAACAATGTGCGATGTAAACATTTGTATATCTTCATGTTGTTTGACGTGTGTTTGCACAAACGTAACTGCCGTTTCGGGCAGCCGAGCGAGTGTGTGTGCGAGCGTGTAAGCCTGTCAGCTTATTTAAAGTCGACTTGTAGGCGTTCAAAAGGATCATATCAGAGTTGTAGCAGCGCGTTAGTGAAATGCTGAAGCGCCAACAAACAAATATATATTTGAGTGCTTAAGCGCGCTCATCCACACACAAATACACACAAGCGCGCGTGCTTTAACTACACTATTTATGCGCCTGTGTGCGCGCTGCTGTCGCCTTTGGCCGCTTGGGCGTTCGTGTTTGCAGGGACATTGTGCTCTTGCGATTAAAGTAGCAAGCAAACAAAGGATACTCGGCATGTATGGTTATGATATGTGCGCGCGCCCAAATGTATGCAACGCATGAAATTTCATCGGTTTTCGCCAAAGCAGCGTGCAAACAAACACAGGCATAAAGCGAGCGTAAATACACAAACACAAGTAAGTTATGGCGTATGACACTGTTGAATAAGTTTCGCTAGTATATGTGTGCTTGTGTGTGTCTTGTTTTGGAAGCATACATGTAGACGCGCAACAGCAACTAGTCAACTTTAGCGTCATGCGAAAGTGGCGAACACACACAATCACGCTTACCAAAACACACACATAAATAACAGTGCACACACATACATACGCACAAATGCAAACACATTTTCAGACGCATAGCGCCACATTATTTAAATATACATGAGCACAGTTGGCTATACAAGAGTGCGAGCGCAATAACATACACGCACGCACACAAGCAAGTCTCCTTGCATAAATCCATAAGTAGTCAAGTTTATGTGTGTGTGTTTGGTTATGTTTATGCGCTTAGGTTTACTTTGAAGTTTTCGCCGGTGGCGCTTGTCGCTCTGCGCCTTAAGTCCCGTCAACAGCTAGCAGCTACCAGTTGTTGCTTCTGGTCGCTTATATTGCCGCTAGCCGTTGTGGCTGCGCCCCGCTTCTATCTCCATATACACATCTAAACATGTGTGTTTGTTTGTATATATTAGTGGCAATGGCTGTGTCTGTTTGGCCCCAGCCAGCTGAAATGTTGATGACAAAAGTTTGACGACACCGACGAGTTTGTTTGCTCATCATAGCTTTGCCAGCTGTGCGACGCGCCCGTCTGCCGGCGCAGCTTTGGGCGTCACACTCGTATTTTAAATTGGCACTCTGACCGAGTGCGGCTGTGGGCGGCGTAACCCCGTGAGCCAAAATGTAATGAATAGTTTCAGGAAATTTCACTTTTAAGCACACACAAGCAGTTGATTGCGGTTCAACGCAATTTTTTGGAAAGTTTATGGGAGCAGAGTTGCCGAATGTTAAAAAAATTAATCAACATTGTACAAATATTTGTAGAAATTAAAGCAAATGCACTAAAATTGTATTTTTACTCAATTCAAAAATAACTAAGAAATGTGTATCTGTTTAGAGTTGCCACATGTCTCAAATTAAAAGCCGCAATATTAATTTTTATTTGTTATTAAAAAATACCTGAAGCAAATACGCCTAGTGACGTAGTTTTACATACGTTACTAAAAATAATAAACATAAATAATTTATATTCAGAGTTGCCCACTTTGTTAAAATTAAAATACAAAAAAATTATCATTTAACAAAATTATATGCAAATTTTTCAGTCATTATTAATTTTTATTTTCTATAAAAAAATATTTCTTTTTTAGGGTTGCCAACTTTTTTTTCAAATTAATATACAAAGCTTTTTATTATATAAAATAACGAATGCTAAATGTTGAGTTATATTTATATCGGAATATAAAAAATATATTATTTAGGGCTTGCCAGCTAGTACCCTAGACAAAAATATTTTCATATGTATGTGTGTACATATGTATGCATAGTATATTTAACCTTGGGGGTTGCCAAATTTTAAAAATTCAAATATAACAAAGTTCATAAAAGCAGTTCTGAAAAAGAACCAAGGCAACATCCCTTGAAATCAGATTTTTTTATAAAATTGTCAAACAAAAAATACTTTTGTTTAGGGTTGCCATTTATTTTTTTTTTCAAAATCATATACCAAAATACTTATTATATAAAATAACGAATGTGAAATTCTCAGTTATATTTATATCGGAATCTAAAAGAATATACTTTTTTGTAGGGCTGCCGGCTTACTGCAATTAAAAAAATTAAAAAATTTAAAAACAATAATACTGTAGTGAAACGTCAAAAACAAACTGACGCAAACGAAGCAGAAGTCACATATTTTTGCATAAGCAGCTAGCAAAAATTATTTACATTCATAGTTAATTTTGCGCTTGCCACATTTCTCAAAATTTAATATAAAAATAATAATTATATATATTATGTAAAAGACGTAAGGCAAAATTCTATTAAAGAAAAAATACTCTTATATTAATGCCTAACAAAAATATTTAGGGTTGCCAGCTTGCTCGAATTAAGAAATCATAATTTTGATACATATTGAAAATAGCAATATTGAGATATATAAGCTGGAAAGGGTGACTAAATATTTTTTTTGAATTTATAGGGTTGCCATTTTGCTATAATTAATTAATAAATAAATTAAAAATTATAAATTTTATTAAAGATCGAAAACACTAATATTAAAATTATAACATATTTGTTAAGATAATTATTCCTTATGTGTTGCAAATTATTACAAATTAAAATTTTAATTTTATTAAAGCAACTTAGAAACAATTTAGCTGATTTTTTTTACATTTTTTACGCGGTGGCAACACATTTAAAATTAGAATTTAATTTAAATACAAAAAGAATTTAATACTCCCAAATACTAACTGAAGAAAGCTTTTTTTATATACTGAAACGTATATAATGATACTGCCTAGGATTGCCAACTATTTTAAAATGAAATATTATTTGTCAAAGCAACTTATTGACAATTAATTGCTAGGATTGCGTTTTGAAAAAAAAAAAAAATAAATAAAAAATTTGGCAAAAAATAGCTGATTTTTTTTGTTAAGGTTTTAGTTCAGGGTTGCCACATACACGAAATTTAAATATAATTAGAGTTTAAAGCCAAATTGCTTTGCTATGGAATGACAACGGAAGAAAGTTCTGCTATACAAATAATAAAAAAATTTTCCAGAGTACACAAGCAACACTAAATTTTGGTTGAAATTACTCCAATAGGAGGGCTTTAGGATCAGAGCTATGTACTCAGTTATAGTCTTATCTAATATTAATATTTTTTACGGTCTTAATACTGGCAGTTTTCAGCAAAACTACCGGAATTTACATTCTTCTTTCGGATTACCAAAATAATTGTTTATAATACAGGCTGGTTCAAAAGAGTTCTTTACGCATTTACATGAAAAAGAGCTGAAAAGTATAACTGTGGGTTAGACAGGGTTGCCATATGAAATGAAAAGAAAATTGTGTAATGATTTCTTGCAAAGCGCGGCTTTAAAAGTTTTTCGCTGTAAATCCATTCTTCATAAAACATTTGGTTGTCTTTGAGAACTGTTTTTTCAAATTCATTTCAAAAAAGCAACGCTTTAGGATTATTCATGAGTTCATGCTAGCCTTGCACTTCATCGATTTTCAGTCTAAATTTTACCAGAAGAAAGTCTAAAATTCTGTAGCAACTTACTTTAGCATGGCTTTGCCTTTATTATTGTATAGTCTCTAAGTCTCCAAAACTTTTGTAGACTGGGCGCATATTTAATTTTACAATATACTCAACGCAATGGTTGAAATCGCCATTGTAAAGTATATATGTAAGTTTAAATGTGGGAAATTGCAGACAGCAAAGGTACACAAATGCACACACACTCATATAATCATATACATATTTACACATACACAAACACAACACACATATGCATGCCCGCAAACTTACTCAAATGAATGGGTGTATCCATAGTCAGGGCTAAACTTTTTAATGGACCGAACATGGTCGCCGGCTACACTGCTTACCCTTTGCAAGCAACACCAACCCCCTTCACAGCCTTCCATGCCACACTTAGAACCAACTTGTGCGCCACCAGCGCCGCTTAAACATTTTTATGAGCGTTATCTGTGTAGCATAATTGCATATGTTTTTTTTTTTTGTATTTTTATGCTTTTTGTTGTCATTATTGTTGTTGTTGTGTGACTGGCATTCACTTTCCATTGGCTCTGCCTTGCCGCGCCTTTGCTTAGTTGCCGGCTTTGTAGGTTTTCTTCCGCTGCTGCAGTCGCTGCTGGCTGAACGTGCAAATGCAAATGTGGATGTGTTTGTGTATAAGTGTGTGTGTGTGCTTTTCGTTCGGTTGGGTTTTTAATTAAATTATGAATTATGCACACTTAGTTAAGCAGATTTTTGTGAACAAAACAACATTTTTTTATGTATTCCCTGCCTTGCCTTTCTGCTGTCTGCGCAAATACTAGTGGCCATAAAGCTATAAAGCTCCGCAAGGGCGGTGGAGAAATTGATGGCCAAAAATACACGAACACACATACAAACTGTATGTATTATATCTAAAACTTTAAGTTTGGAACTTTGTTTGTTAAAGTTCAGCAGCGACGCGAAATTGCTTTTGCAAAAGTTGGTGCTCGAGTGGGAAGCGAATTAGCTGAGCACATGTTCGTCGTTCTTGTTGGTTTTGTAAAATTTTTGACAGTAGTCTATATTTATGTTGGCACTTAGTTGTGTGTAAAAAAGTGCGAAAATAAAATATTTTTAGCATTTTCTAATTTAAAAATATTAAAAAAAATAGAAAAATTATATAAAAAATATTACAAAAATCATAATTTTTTTGTAAACATATTTATGGCGCTTAGTGTAAGCTCTAAAATAACGTTAACGGTAAAAATTTAAGCATACAACATATTTCTAAAACATTTAAAACCAGAGTTGCCAATATGCATACTTACTAAGGTTGCCAAAGTTGTAAAATACAAAAATTCAAAAAATAAAAAAAGCCAATAAATAAAGACCTAAAATTATAATATATGTATGTCTACCGTTTTTGGAATATTATTGAAATATTATTAAAATATTAAACATGGTTGCCATCTATCCTAAATAAAAAATTAGTTAAAAATTACTAGTGTTAAAATTTTTTGTGCCAAAAAATATATTTATATTTTTTTCTAAGTAAAATAATATTTGCTTAAGGAAAATGTGCCTTTGAATGATGGATTGCCATATTTTTCTTTTAAACATTTCCTTACTTACAAAAAAGCTTACTTTTTATATTTCAAAAAAGAAAAATATAAAGTAGATATAGCGCAGAGAAAAATATTTAAATTTCA
This sequence comes from Bactrocera zonata, assembly GCA_037783105.1. NCBI lineage: Eukaryota > Metazoa > Arthropoda > Insecta > Diptera > Tephritidae > Bactrocera > Bactrocera zonata. Next base: position 100,525 of record JBAWJQ010003924.1, read on the forward strand.
AAGAGATAATGAAAAATTAAACAAATACAGGGTTGCAAAAGTTATTCATAACTAAAGTAACTAAAATTTATTAAAAAATAATTTTATTTCAATTCAGTAAGAAAATATAAACTTTAGCTAGTTTATGATTATATATCAAAAAACTTAACAGATGCAGAGTTGCCAAATGTATTTCCGAAACAAAGTTAAAATTCGACTACAAAAATATTGTTATTAAAAGTATGTGGGCAAAATATAAATTTAAAAAAGATAATGAAATTATATCACAAAATATTAAATACAAAAAAATACATGAGCAAGGTTGCCATACTTATTTCCGTACTAAATTTATCAAATTTACTACAAAACGAAAATGTTCCTTAGTGAAAAATATAGATATTTAAAATATTTAATAAATATATATCAAAAATTTTAGTAATAACAGAGTTGCCCTATATTATCCAGAAATAAAGTAATTAAAATTTAGTAAAAAAAAGTTTCTATATAATCTATATATTTTTATATACGTATATTGCAAAGTTGACGTTGAGCAGGGTTGCCAAATGTACTCCCAAACTTAAATTGCTGAAATTTACAACAAAAAATTATTTCTCTTAAAAGTCTGTGAGAAAAATATAAATTTAAATATATTCAACGAAAATATATCACAAATATAAAAGTTAAATGCACAGGGTTGCCATACGTATTCCTGAGCTAAAGTTGTAAAATTTACTACAAAAAATATTCGTTAGTAAAAAATATAGAAATTTAAAACATATAATGATAGTATATGACAAAATTTAACAAGAACAGAGCTGCCAAATATACGTTCAAACTAAAGTTGCTAAACTTTACTACAAAATAATTAGTTTTCCTAAAATTCTGTGAAGAAAATGTAAATTTAAAATATATATTAAAAATATATCAAAAAATTTAACACTAGCAGGGTTACCAAATATCAGCTAGAACCAAAGTTCTGCAATTTTGTTGGATAAGAATACTTGTATTAAAAGTCGGTTAAAAAAAAAACAATAAAAAAATAATGAAAATATAACACTAAATTTAATGATAACAGGGTTGCCAATGCTTAACAGAACTAAAGGTGTTCAAATTTATTATAAAAAAAATAGTTGTCATAAAAATTTTTAATTTAAAAAATTCCAAAAAATATATATCACATATTATAACGTGACCAGGGTTGCCAAAAAAACTTAAAATTAAAAAATAATTAAATTTTTTTAGAAATCATTTCTATCTGAGTTCGAAATATTATATATTAACATACATTGAACTAAATTTTTTTTTTTTGTAATTTTCCGTATATTTTTTATTTACTATAAAAACTTTATTTATTTTGTCAAAAAAAAATTTATTTAAAAAATGTGATAAATAATGTAATTAAAAATTTTAGTATAAAAAATGTATTTAATTTATAAATTTTATTTTTATTTTTATCAATTTCCTTGAACCATAGCCTTCCTTATTACCATTTTTAACTGTAAATTGGCAGCACAGTCATTTCTTTTCGATTAAGCAATCAACTTACTGTAATAGGTAGCAATAGCAACATTTTTAGTTCTCTCGCTTACCATGCAAATAACTGTCAAATATAATATTTCCAACATTTTTCTATTTTCCTTTCCCATACTTCATTGCCTGGCGGTACTTCTTCGTAATATTATTCATACGCTTATGGTTATATTTATTTGTAAAACCTACAAATGACATTACTAACCTAAATATTATACAAGCTCATTGCTATATGTTAATGCAAAAGCAACAATAATAACAACAACAACAGTCGTAAACGGTAACAAAAGCATATTAGATTATTACCCGTCCACTTGAAGCAAGCATACCCAACTATTTACATAAGTATATCAGTATATACGCGCATAAGTATCGTACTTAAATTTACCAACACAGACACATACACGTATACACATAAATAGTTTATGAGTAGCGACTAGTAGCAAAGAACTTAAACCATCACGCTGCCGTTCATATAACCCAGCAAAGAGCCAAACACAAGCGTAGACACGAATGGATACCTCACATCCATATACATATGTATGTGTGTGTGTTTGTATGCGTGTACGGCATTCTTCGTCTAGTCTTATTTGCACTATGGCTTTTACTTGGCGACCCACACTTTGTCAATTTATTTATTTAGTTGCTTGGCCCCCGCTCTACAACGCCTCACCGCCACACCGCTTGCCGTCGCTGAGCGTCGTGAATATTTCATCGATGGAAAAATGAGGACAAAATGAAATTGTCTGCTATGAAAGCTTATTGGACGGAAGCGTATCGAATTTCCACTACAACAACGCTGCGCAGCGCTTTGCTGGTGTTGAAATGCATAGACTCGCACGCACACACACTCAAGTGCTTTAATGTTTTATGTGCGAGTGTGTGTGTGTGTAGGTAAACAACGCTTTTGCTCGTAAAAATGGTTGATGGCCGCCTTGCTATTTGTGCGCATTTATATAACATCAAAACGAGCGCTGTGAGTGTATGCGTGCTCTTAGGCGAGCGTTCGTTTGTATGTGTTCGCTAAGCATGAATAGTGTGTTAAGAAATAGTGTCGTCAGAGCAAATGAAATGGGCACTAAATTCGCATTTTTAAGCATATTCTCCGAGCATTGGCGCAGCATAACGGACCGTACGTGTATCTACAAAATATAAGTGTGTCTGTTTGTGTGTGTGCGTAAATTCGTTATTTGCATTCCTTTTCATATTTAGTGCATATGAAATTGAATGTGATGGTCATTCAATAAGAGAATTATTTGAAATTTATGCTCAGGGTCACAAATAATACTCTCTGCACATGCTGCGGTCGTATTTATTGGCTTATTTTTGCCAGTAAAATATTTATACGCAAGTTATGCAAGCGAGTTCTTAACTTAAAGGCATTTGTATGGTTTACAGTGCGAGTTGCCATATTTAAGAAAAAATATATATTTATCCCTTTTTTTAGTTTTTTTTAATTTTGAAAAGTTATTATAATTTTTTAAATATGCAGCAATAGTTGCCATATTTCGTTAAAAAAAATAATAATATGCTTTAAGTTGCCGTTTTTTAGTTTTATAAACATTTTATTATATTTAAAATATTAAGGTATTTAATAATTGCAAAAACCGTTGCCATATTTAGAAAAAAAATATTTTTTAAGTTGCCATATTTTTTAATTTTGTAAGAATTTTATTTTATATAAAATATTAATATATTTAATAATTTCAAAATTTGAAAACTCGGCTAAAATCGCGTAAGCGGTGTCTACGCCAATTAAAAAGAAACAGAATAATTTTAAAAAGCGTTGCCATATTTACTAAAAAATATTATTTTGTAAAGTGACCATAACTTTTTTCTACATTACAAGAAGCTTAATATTTTTAAAATTTTTATATTTTCAATTATTGCAAACTGAGTTGCCACATTTAGTAAAAAGAAATTTTTGAGTAACTATATTTTTTATTTTATATGAATTTATGAGTATATTTAATAATTTCAACCAGCGTTGCCATATTTAATAAATTTTTTTTTTTTTCATTGACCATAATTGTTTTCTAGATCATAAGAATCCTAATAATTTTAAAATTTGTAAAAAAAAATTAAAGTATTACAACCTGAGTTGCCACATTTAGTAAAAAAAAAATAGTTTCTAACTTACCATATTTTTTTAGTTTTATAAGAATTTAGTACATTTGACATATTATTATATATAATAATTTTAACAAGCGTTGCCAGATTTAGTAAAAAAATATATTTTTTTTAATTCATCATAATATTTTTCCACATTGTAAGAATCCTAATACTTTGAAAAGTTTTATATTTACAAGTATTACTGACGGTGTTGCCATACTTAGTAAAAAAATATTTTTTAAGTTGCCATATATTTTAATTTTCTAAGAGTACAGTACAGTGACATATTAGCATATTTGAAAATTGCATCAAGCGTTGCCATATTTTATAAAAAAAAATTTCTTGTTTTAATTAACTACAATTTTTTTCTACATTGTAACAATCCTAACATTTTCAAATTTTTTTTATTTTCAAATATTACAACTAGAGTTGCCATATTTGGTAAAAATAATATATTTTTTTCTTTCCATAATTTTTTTCTACATTGTAGAAATCACAATATTTTTAAAATTTTAATACAATATATTCCAATATTACGATCCGAGTTACCATATTTAGAAAAAAAAAATATCTTATAAGTGACCATAATTTTAATGTTTTTTAAACTTTGATATTTTTATTCAGTAAAAAAAAATATTTTATAATATAAATATGGCAACTTAATTTTTTTGATTTGTAATAATTTAAATAGTTTGAAAACTTTTTCAGTTTTAAAACTTCAACTTGTGTGGTAGTATTTAGAAAAACAAAATTTTCAATACCATAATTATATTTTTGTCTAAACTTTTAATATTTTTACCATCGCCTATTTCTTTTACTAAACCGTTAACATAGATAATTGAAATGTTTTCCCACTAACCGCAACACCAGCGGCTTTTTTGACACGAGTACTCCCACTGGCAAAAAAAAAAAACAGAAAAAGAAGAAGAAAGTAAAGCGTTGATGTTCGCACGGCACCCACCCGTATAAAGGGTGATCCAATTTGAGATTGCCTACCTTTTTTAAAGAAAAAACACAGACATATAAATTTTTTTTATATTATTCCCTGCAACCGTTGCTAGGCGTAAAAGCGCAATTACACTCTTCGTGCAACATGTTGCAAGTACAAAAAAAAAATTAATATAAAAATGTTAAATTTCATAATTAAAATGCCTCACGAAGCGCTTGGTTGCGTTTAATTTTATGGCCTGTTGCACCACCGTCTTTTTTATTGCAGATTTCGCGCGATTTTAATTATTCTCTTTGCATTTAACTGACTTTGCTGGATTTCAGCTCTAACGTAAGTACGAATGCGCCTTACCACACACGCACACACACACACATACATACATACAATTTTATACTTTCTTGCCACATTTTCGCCAGTTCGCCACTCGTCTCTCGCTTTTAAGCGAAATTGCATACAATTTGTGCAAATACCGTTAAGTTTACAGTTGCAACGCCAAGGCCGCGTTTCTGCCGAAAAACTGAAAGCACTCTTTGACCGTGTATTTTGCCGAGCACGAGTTTGATAATCACTTCTTTGACGCTCCGGCGCTTTTTTGTGCGGTGTGCGCTTTTCCATCACTTCGTCGTTTGTCAGCTTAACTTTTTATAATTTTTCGCTTCGCTGTATTGCTTTTGCCACAAAGCGAAGTGCTATAGCAGCAATTGGGAGGTGAAAATGAAACTGGTAGCAAGTTAAAACTAGCACTGTTATTAAGCTATGTTTTATTGATTTTTAGCCTACAAACAGGCGCAGTGACCGCTTTGTGGCGTTCAGTGAATATTTGATTGAGAAATTGAGGCTTGTTTGAAATTTTCATGAAAAATATTTGTTTTTAATAAAATATATAGCAACCAAATGCACTAACGGTCATTTTGTAAAAAAAAATTTTGTGACATTTTTGCATAAATTTCTGCTCATTTTTTCATTAAAAAAGCGGATGCATTGAAAATTTACATAGAATAAATAAACTCTCAGCTTGGCTGGCAAGCAAAACATTTTTTTTTTTCATATTTACTAAGAAAACTACATTTTTCAGTCACCAAAAAAATTTAACCACAAAAAAAAATCATTAATTTTGCATCAGCCAACCAACTTAATAATTCATAATATTAAAGTTGTAAACCTCGCAAATTGCATTAGTTAATCAACGAATTTATAACGCTGAATGGCAGCCGTCTCAGCACAAATGGCAAATAAGAAACACAAGAAATACTGTTTTTCGCCTAAATTGCTGCTAAAAAATGTGCGCCTTTGCTAACAAGGCAGAAACACGCACACGTGTATATGTATGTATATGTACATATATATATATATGTATATTGTATATGTATTATGGTGTGTAAAAAATATTAGTAGTTTCTTGCGCTTGGTGCTTTACTAAAAAGCTTTTTAGACACTTGCAAGAAAGTCTCTCTGACTCTATGAGCTATTACTTGTAACGGGAGACTTCTCGGCTTTACAGTTTTCTATTTTTTTCTCACTATCAGTTAAAAAAGCTTGCTTTTGACTACTTAAAAAAATAGTTCGTTGCATAGATTTGGTAGGAGATTGTATGCTTTACAAAAGAGTCTCTTACAATTTTTTTTTATAAACTTAACTTGGTAAACCCGTTTGAAATTTAAATGTTTTAAGACAATTTTTTTAATGAATTTCATAACTAAACCATTTTTCGGAGTACCACGTACCAAAAAAAAAATATTAATTTTTTCAATCCACCTTAATATACATTTCTACTCTATACGTCTGCTCTTTAGAGATGCTGATAGGGATTTATAGTGAAATAAAACATTGCCACTTCGCTGTTACAGAAGAAATTGGTTTGCTTGTTGACACACTTAGCAGACTAGCTGTATATATATAATAGAGCAAGTAGATTTTTTCCTATAAAATCGCGTATTCGAGAAATATTTTACGGCTCATGCTGAACTATGGGCTTAAAACCGGTTTCCAACCAGCGAAATTTAAGGTGAAGCATAAATAGAATATCAAAATGCACCTACCTACCTAAATTTCATTCGTATATCTCAAAAGCTGACGAAGAAATTTTTTATAATCTATTAAAAATGAACTTTGCCTTAAAAATCGCTGGCTCGAAGTCGGTTTTAGACCCATAGTTTTTGGGTCTTCTGTAAATCGATCCGCTCTCGTATTCAAGTACATGTGTATATGTGTTGATAACTAGAAATTATATCACCCGAATAGTTGAAAAAGTGTAACAGTGATGACTTTGGATATCTTAAAAATATTTGTTACACATCTTTCTTATGTAGACACTCACAGCCCTCACTCCTTCTCATAGAATTTCATATTGAATTTTATCGACTGTAATACTTTTACTCAAAATAATAAAAAAAATTTTTCAGAAATGTAGAAAGGTCACTAAATTGAAGGTTCCAAAAATATATCTTGCATATACCAACTCTCATCTGCAAATAGTTAAGCATTTCTTACAAGCGTAGACTCTGCTTACATATTATATCCGAGTTAACAACAGCGCGCCAGTCGTTTTTTTCGCTATTTGGCGCTAACTCGAGATACCAAGTGCAGCCAGGTCCTTCTCCACTTGATCTCTCCAAAGGGGTGGAGGTCTTCCTCTTTCTCTGATTCCACCGATGGGTACTAAATCGAAAATTTTAAGGATGGAGTGTTCTCTTCCATTCGTTTCTTGATTCGCTGAACTATGTCAATGTCGCCGTATATCAAACGTATTGGGTTTGCGTGCAGACTAAGTTTAGACATAGAGGCATGGAAGCTGTCCCTTTATGAGCTGCCGAAGGCTTTAAAACCGACGGAGAGGTTGTGTGTGTCGATCCTCTTTTCACGGGTCTCTTCCAAGATTTGGCGCATGATGAAAATCTGGTCGACAGTAGATTTTTCGGGTCTACAGACACAATGGTAAGGTCGAATCAAACAATGGGCTGCAGTCTTTCACACACTACGCTCGATAAGAGTATATATGCGATATTAAGGTAGCTTATTTCGCGGTGATTTACGCAGATTGTGGACCCTCGTTTTGTGGATTGAAGCATGCACCTTGTCAGTTCTTCGCCACAGTATTTAAATAGCTCGACCGGCAAACCATCAGCCCCTACTGCTTTATTGTTCTTCAGGCTATTCTTCTCAATGAAGCATCTATTCCATCGTCATTTGAGGAATCGGGTGCGTCATCTCCAGATGTTGCACTTTCATTGCCGTTCATCAGGCTAGAGATGTGTTCTCTCCACCTTCCCAATTTAAGAACCGGGCATTACAGGTGCATACCCTTAAATCAAAGTTCTTACTACGTTTGAAGTGATCGTCATCAAAATAGTATGTTGTATACGAGGCTAGGCGAGTAGTATAAAGCTTAATAAAAATTTATATACTTCGCAGCCGCATATAAATATTTCAATCACTCCTTGAGAATTCCACATGGTGCTGCTCTCTAAATTAGGCCTTATTTACTTGTTCCAGCAAAAGTATTTAGAGATCAAGAAATACTTGTAAGCCTTTAAATTATTAATACTTTGATGATAACTAAATATTCCACTCCTTTTTTGCTACCTGAATACCGAGCAATCCAAATCAAGTACTTGTATGGAAAAACATTTCATTTATCGAGATATCTTCACCAAATTAGGCCAGAGTTATTGGTTAAAACAAAGCTAAACTCTTTCAAAATAGGGCTCAGATCGGGTAACTATAGCATATAGCTGCCGTACAAACTCTATATTTGTGAAGAGCTGTGGTTGCTTAACGTGTTTTTTTTTAGATTTTCAAACCCTTTTCGCGATATTTTGAACTAATAATCCATTTAAAACATTGGACTATTTAGTATTATCATCACCTATTTATTATAGTTTAATTTTTTTTTTAATAACTTACTATATGAGCCCCTCATATGCCAACTGAACTAATAATAGTTTCACCAAAATTCTATACTTATACGAAAATTATGCTTACGTAAACCCACCCATCCACCATACGCCACACCACTCCTCGATATATGCATCGCTCGTGCTTCTGTCGTCTAAATTACTCCGCTAACGAGCTAAGCTACCACCCAAGCGCCAGTTAATTAATCAAACGCTACTAATCGATTTTACCGCTACCCACTTTCAATTTTTCTTTTACACTCAGCGCGCGCTGCAACAACAACAAGCGTAAGCGCTTTTTGCCTTGCCCAAGCGAATGCTTCCTTATTAATGGCTTGTGTGTGAGGGTGAAGACTACTACATTTAAGTGACTAAGAAAAAGTGTTGAAGATTAATAAAGAAAGAAGGGTAAAAAAAACACGTTGAAAACTGAGTAAGTAGGGTGAAAGTGCAGTATGGAGAGTAGTAAGCGTAAAAAGCGGCGAATGAGGTTACGTTAAAGATGGTGAAAAAAAGTTGCCGCAAATTAGCATGAAAAATCAATGGACTTTATTAAATTAAGGCAAACTGTGTTGGTAAGCAGTTTTAGGTGCACAAACAAATAGCCAGTGGCGCTTGAGAGTAGGCAAACATAATCATGGAGAGTATGTGTATGGTTGTAGGTGTGTGTTTGTTTGCTTTTACATAACTGTAAATGTGTGTGCTAAGCAGTTGGGGCTTTAGATGCTTCCTATATTGACTGTGTGGCGTTTTGTAGAAACTGTTGTTGTCTGTACAACATATTCTTCACATGTAAATGTAAATATATATTATTTGCATGGATGTATGCATGTATGTTTGTATATAAGTGTGTGTTTTTCTCTGTTTTTGTATGTATGTCCAGCAAAGTTTGCACATTTATGCGCCAAGAACTCGCACAAATATGCTGCTAACTGTGAATTATAGCACAAAATCACGCTTAACCACAAGCACAATGAAGCATAGCAAAATGCAACAACAAAAACAACAGCAACACTGCTAAACAACCAGCGAAATCAGGGCAAACAACTAAAATAATGGTCGTGTGTAATGGAAATGTGGAGTAGAATGCAAGCGGCTGAGCAGGACAAGCGACGAAGGGTGTGAAGCGTTGAGAAGAGAATTTTATTACATGAAAACATGGAAACATTGATTACACAAACTGTTAACTACATGCTTACATTAAACAACTACCACTTAGAAGAAGAAGCAGAGGAAATACAAGAAGAAGAAGAAACGGTTGAAGAAGATAAAGACAAAGTTGAGGCGGAGAAAGCAGAAGAAGTGCCAGAAGAAACAGCAGCAGTAAGCTTAAGCTAACAGTTAACTGTGTATAGCGCTTGCTTGACGCTCGCAAGAGGTAATAATCACCAGAGATAAACACTAGCACACGCGCGCATACGTACATATCTCTACAACAACACATACCAAAATTTGCACACACGTTTGAGCTATTACTTAGTATATGCAGCGGAGATAATCGACAAAGTGTAACAGCCAAGCAGCCGAATCGAAGTTATTATGTGCAAAACAAATAAAGCGTAGCATACACACAGGCGCAAGTGCACATAGGCGTAAACAAGTGAATGGCAAGTCGGCAGCAAATGAAATTACAATTGCCAATGGCGCTGTAAAAGTCAACAAGACAAAACACAGACCCACGGTTATATGAAAATATACATGCATACACACACACACAGACATACATGCGTACAAGGTAAAAGCAAATATACTAATAACGATGCAAAGTTAGTTTTGTGCAAACAATATTAAAAGCAAAATTATATTTGCGTAAAATGTATGTGTGTAATGTATGTACGAAAGTGGTATGTAGGTATATATGCATAAATATACATATGTATGTCAAAATGTTGATGTAAGCATATTAGGGTGTGTATTATTTTTGATTTACTTTTAGGTTTTTGAAGTTTGAGTTTTTGACTTAGGAAGATTATAAAATGTGCATTAAATCTTTATTTTGAATTTAAAGCGCGCTTAAGTCATATTTCTAATCCTTTGTATGTATATAGCAAGCTATTTTCTGATAATTTCAATAAAACGAGTAAACCTTTAAGTGTGAAAAGTTGATATTTTAGTAGAAAATTTTCCACTCTTTAAAAAATGTTTGAATATTTTTTCCTACAACCATTCTTTTAAAAGTTACGCACATTTAAAATTATGTATCAAATATACTGAGCATTCATACAAGTGCCTTATAAAGTCTATGTTGCTCATACGCCATGGGGTACTGTATGCATGCCGAATTCATTAATTGTAACTGAATTTAGCTTTTAAAGCAATTAGTTTATAGAAAAATCAAGAAAAAAGTTTCATCGAAACTATAATACCCTTCACACATATAACATGTTCCTTCCAAGAGCTGAATTACGATTGGTAAGTTAGTATGGCAGCTATATGCTATAGTGTTCCGATCTGAATAATTTCTACACAATTTGTATTACTACCTCGGAAAATGTTCTGCGCCGAATTTCGTGAAGATAGCACTGGAAATGTGAAAGTTTTCCATACCAGCACTTGCTTGCTATAGCTCAGTTTGTATGGCAGCTATATGCTATAGTAGTCCGATCTGAATAATTTCTTCAGAGATTATATCATTATCTTAGACAATAAATTATGCCAAATTTCATAAAGATATCTTGTGAAATGACAAAGTTTTCCCTACAAGCCCTTGCTTCCGATCGTACAGTTTATATGGCAGCTATATGCTATAGTCATCCGATCTGAACTTTTTCTTCACAAATCACGCCATTGCTTTAGGTAATAAGCTGTACCAAATTTCGTGAAGATATCTCACAAAAAGAAAAAGTTATCCATATAAACACCTAATTCTGCCCGTGCAATTTGTATGGCAGCTATGTGATATAGTCATCTGATCTGAACAATTTCTTCAATAATTGTGGGGTTACCTTGGATAATAATCTCTGCAAAATTTCTTGAAGATATCTTTTGAAATGAAAAACCTCTCCATATACGAACTTGATTCCAATCGTACATTTTGTATGGCAGCTATATGCTATAGTGATCCGATATCGGCGGTTCCAACGAAGTAGCAGCTCCTTGGAGAGAAAAGATCGTGTACAAAATTTCAGTTGGATATGTCGAAAACTGTGGGACTAGTTCGCGTATATACATACGGTTTCGCCTCAGCTTGTCTTGTTGAGCATTTATTTATATACCATATATGGCGAAATTAATATGTTCTGCTGAGGGTGAAGGAAAGAGCTTGCAACTGTTTGCAAAAAACACAGCAACTTGGGAAATAAGAGGCGCCCTAATAGACTATATGTATATTATATACCATGTACATATATGGTATGGTAGTAATATATGTATATGTATGTATGTGCGTTTGTGCAAAGACAGCGACTAACTAGCATCTAAAACTGTACAACGACAAACGCAAATCGAGTAGCTGTGTTTCTAATGCAAATGCCGCACACTCACTCACTCACACACAAACACACATGCAAGCACATGCACTTTGCGAAAAGTGAAAATTGAGCAGATTTACTGATGCTTCTAGGCGCTGCTAAGCATACAAATACACATACAGATTCAAACACACATATGCTATTACAAATACACAATAATATAAAACACATATGTGTGTTGAGGCGCGTGCATTGCCTTTGAAGTTAGTATTTGCAGTTGGAAAAACCATTAAATCAGCGCAGATATTAAAACTTTTTAGCCCGCCCGGTGTTTTTTGTTGTTTTGTTGCAAGTTTTCTATGTAAATGCATTGTGCGGCGATTTGCAGCTGTGGCTACATACAATACGAGCTGGTTTAGCAAGGTTTTTAGTTGATTTTATGCACAAACATGTATGGATAAAATATGTGTTGGAGCCTTGTTAGTACAAATGCAACAGCTGCAAGTGGAAATTTAATTGTTTTCTTTGCGGAAATTGAATTAGCCGTGTTGTCTGTAGTGTGGTATGCTTAATTTTGTTATACACTGCTTACTGGCTTAACCGTTTGGTTTAACTAAATTAAATATGCGCCTAAAACTATGTTTTGGTTAAGAAGCCTAAAATGCTGCCAAAAATTTATAACCGAAAAAAATATTCTTATACCGAGCTACGCAGACATATATCATATGTTAAGTAATTTTGGCTTCTCGTTTTCAAAATCATGATTATTTTCGAATTTTGGTTTCTTTCTTTTAAAACGATTTTTAATTTTTAATGAACTGTTAATAAATACAATGATATTCTTTTCGTATTTGTAGCAGCTTCTTCCATTTACATAATTTTAAATATTTTTTTGTGCGCATTAAACTGAGTCAAACGAACTGCTATTAGCTGTTATTCAAATGATAACTGTCAAGAGAAATTATATTCAAGCTTTTTCATTATTCCTCTTTTAATTTCGGCTTCTTAAACATATTATGAATATATTTCCGTCTTAATGCTGATTAATCCGTAATCTCTAATAATTTGTCTTCTAAAAGCTCATATTAGCTCATCATCCGCCCATATGTAGGCCACATTTTAATCGTATTGCCTACATTTAGGCGAGTATTACATTATATCCAAAACTATTTGAATTTGCGCTTAATCCATGAAGTAAAACGTAATCTGGTGATTCCGTGTGAGTGACATGAGTTGGGAGTAGAATGGGTTTAAGGATTAAAACGTTGGCTCCTAGTGTATAACTCGTGATCACGACAAAAACTTACTCCCAGGTGCCAAGCAAAAAAAATCATGTTGCGCTTTGGCCTAGGCGTGTATCACCAGTGATATGCACATTGTCACCTGGGGATAGTTTTTTGTCCTGATCACCGCTGGTACACTGGCAGCCAACCTGTTAATGTTCCATCCTCCGGTTAAAGAAGAAAATTTTTGATGTTGTTAGAAGCAGTTGCGAGGCTTTGAGATCATAAAAGAAAATTTAGAAGAGTCAATAATAAAATTACGTGTTATTAGTCCCTACTGTCCTAGACATAGAAGTTTGGAGACTCCAGTTTACAAAAGAAAGGATCCTAAGGATAAAATGACTCAAGTTTTTGCGAACGTAGATGAATATCATTTTGCTGGACCTAGCGGCCATTCTAATATTGTTATATTATTTTTCCATTTGTCTGGCATAGAAATTTTTAACAATCACAAGGATCAAAGCCTGTCTGGGAAATGGTAGATAGAGTTGTTGGATAGTCTAGAAACTAAACACAGATATTCATGGCTCGACTGGGCCTAGATATTATTGCTATAATAAAATTACCTCTCGAAACTCTGTAAAGTATATACTCATATATAGACACTCAGTTTTGAGATATCGATCTGAAATTTTGCATGCGTCACTTTTTCACCGTAAACCTTCTCAATTTTCGTAATGGCTGAAATCAGAACACTATAATATATAGCTGCCATACAAACTGAGCAATCAGAATCACTTACTTGTATGGAAAAATTTTTCATTTGACGAGTTACCTTCCCGAAATTTGTCACTTGTTGTTGCTTAAGGCATTAATACAATATTGGAAAAAATTGTTCAGATCCGAGCACTATGGCATATAGCTGCCATACAAACTGACCGATCGGAATAAAAGGCTTGTATGGGAGGCCGTTTTATTTGACGAGATATCTTCACCAATTTTGGCAAAAAATATTGTCCAAGCCAAGGCTACAATATTTTAAGAAATTGTTCAGATCAGTTCACTATAGCATATAGCTGCCATACAAACTGAACGATCAGAGTGAAGTCCTTGTATGAAAATCTTTTTCATTTGACGCGATATCTGCATCAAATTTCGTTTAGTTTATTGTTCAAGCCAACAGTGCAAACTCAGAAAAAATTGTTCAGATCGGACAACTATAACATGTAGCTGCCATACAAACTGCTCCAAAAAATTCATTAAAGGAATCTTTCGCATTACAGCTTCGGTGCTACAGCAATCAACGATTTTTCTTATTTATACTCTCCACATTATCTTCTCTTAATTTTTCCCAGAAATCCCTTCTGTATAAACATTTAAAGCCTACGCTTCAAGCTACTTAAAAATAGTTGTGTTTTAGTCGCATAATTTCTTTTAATTTTTATTTTAGTAAAAATAACATTTTGATTTAGCATTTACACACAGCCTGTTTGCACATTGCCACGCTTCAAAAGTCAAAGCAAATAAATCACGAACACTTTGCTAAAAGTTTTTCAAACACCTCCTACTGCTTGTTCTTATACTTCTTCGACTACTTTCTCTGCCACTTCTTCGGTTACTTCTTCTTCTCACTCTTCTACTTCTTCTGCTTGTTACCATACTTATTCTCTGTCTACTTTCACGCCTTAATTGCTCGGCACTTGCTTTACTTTTGACGACTTTTGCCTTGCTGACAGCCACAACGTGGTGCCAGACACACATATACTCTCACACGGCCAATACTACTTCGCTGGAGTTGCATGCAACACTCTTGGCCACTTTCGCACTCAAACTCGCTGAAGAACGGCAATTTGCCACTGAAATAACAGCTGAAAGATAGTGAAAACATATGTTTTTCCAGCATGTAAGTATGTGTGTGTGTGTGCATGTGAGTGTGCCTGGTTGCAGTAGAAGCACTTATGGGTCTTTGGAAAATATTTTTGTTCGCTGCAAATGAAATGGGAACGCTTGAGGTTCTGGAAAGAGTTTGCAGCGCATAGCATTGCATAACTTAGCATAAGCTGACTCGTTAGCTATTGACATTTATGAGCAGAGCGCTGCATGTCTGTCTGCCTGTGTGAGTGAGTGACTTTGCAAGCACAAACGCTTTTTATATGCAGGAAGTGGCAAGTGAGTGTGTGTGTGTGGCGATATGAAATTAAACCACCAAGTGGAATCTGCCGAATTAATATGCAAATTTGTCAGCGTGCATCCATGCGGAGCGGCGTTAACTTCCGATTCGTCCGATTCGTCGGCTGTCAGACGCTGCGCTGGCCGCCTTGCCTGCGCTCAGCCTGCGAGTCCTATTGCCGCTACATGCCACATTAATCAAATCCTGTCACGCATATGTGTGGGTATTGTAGTCGGTGTGGCACGACGCAGTGGCACTTGCCTCACGTTGCACCGCACTGTGGCCGCCAGTGAAATGAAGCGTATCCATCATCGTCACGGCAGTCTGTCTGTGTCTGCATACGCAATGTAGTGTCTGTCATATGCGTGCCTCGCACTGTTGCGAGTTGGCATCTTTGAAATGCATATCTTCAGCGCACGGACAGACAGACAGACAGCGCACTCTATGCGATAACCATATTTGCCGCAATCACAGACGGAGGAAAGCAGTCGGCTGCCGCAAGCTTTGTTGGTGCCATCAACCATTTGCATGGGTGCAGTTGTTGTCTTTGTAGTACCAAGTACCGAGTGGCGCATTTTGCATTCGAGTATATTTCAATTTAGCAAGAGCGATGGGGTTTTAATATGAGGACGTCAATTTGTCTCAAGAGCATAACTCGCGTAACTCAGAGTGAGTCTCAGACCCTGTAAACTTGCAATCGGTTAATAATAATTGTCTACGTTGCCGGTAACGGTGCTTTTTGGGACGATATATTCGTGTATGTTTCGGAAGGATATGCTCGACCCAGCATATGTAGTAAAATTTGTGTGACCACTGCGCTTTGAAGGCGTTTGGTGCTTCCTACAACCTATGCTCTTGTTGTTGTACCGACAGAGGACATCACTGAAGTAATGTTGTTGTTGTTCTTGGCCGGGTGAAAAATCTGAGTCCGTTCCGATTACGTAGATCCGACTATAGTGAGAACGGATTCCTGAGCATCTGGAGAAGTGGTGCCGAATTGGCAGTACTTGGCCGCATATACAACTGGGTCCATACAGTTTATATATATTCATAAAAACTCTGCTGAATTCGCTTCAAAATATTTAATTAGACCGACTTAGTTTAATCTTGGTGACACAGACCATAACAAGGTTATAGGTTGTTAAACTAGGACTATGCGTTGCATAGTTGCTTAATGGATTTCAGGGATGTTTTTGAGCGTGGAATGCTATGTTGACTACTTGGTGTACGAGAGCTTACTTAGGTTAGGTTAAACCACGAATAAGCCTACTTGAATTCCAAAACTGCTCAATAGGGAACAAAAATACCGTCGCATATCGACGAAACGCCTAGAGTCTGCCACAAATAGAGCTTACCACAAATTTATTGCGGCAGCTGATACCAATAGAGAAATGTAAAGCCCTCTCTCGGCGACCAAAGACCAAATTCTGCAGGTCTCTATAATCCCCGTCCTGCTATTTGGTGCAGAGGCCTGGACGATGTCAACAGCTGATGAGTTGGCGTTACGATTTTTCAAGAGAAAAGTTCTGCGAAAGATTTACGGCCCTTTGTGCATTCCCAACGACGAATACCGCAGTCGATGGAACGATGAGCTATATGAGGTATACGATGATATTGACATACTTCAGCAAATTAAGAGACAGCGGCTATGCTGGCTAGGTCATGTTGTCCGAATAGATGAAAACACCCCAGCTCTGAGAGTAGTCGGCGTAGTACCAGCCGGTGGAAAGAACAGATGGAGAGGACCTGGCTACACTTGGAATCTCCAATTGGGACGCTGTTGTAAACTTGACTATAACCGAGAAAGCGGTGCCTACACCAATGAATAAAAGGAAGGCTGATATCAATTCCAGCTATATCGCCGGGTTCGTAAAAAGCATGGCAACCAAGATGATTTAACCTTGGTATGACGAAAGCTGTATCTTGGGGTTGAAATTGTCTAGAGGTTTCCGTATCATTTTCTCCATTACAAGATTGACAAATTGCGACTTCAGGCTCGCCACATATGTCTTCGGACAGTGTCTAGTTAGGATGACCATTATTGCGGCGAGAGCTCCCTTGGTCGACGAGTTTATGGGTGCGGAACGTCTGTATGAAGCTGCTCTTCCTGGATCAGCCAAATGTAGATTATTCTTCTTTTTCGAAAGGCAACTTAATCTTGAAAGATTGTTGCTAAATGGAATGAAATATATGAAAAGCTTTATGTTTTTAGTAAATATACAAGGAATGCCTCTTCATGCCTTAAGTTATATTTATTTCGAAAATGCCACTTTACACACCGCCTAGAGCTCTTTCACCCAGTTGTTTGCCGGTTTTCGAGCATCTACCACGTTTGCTATTGAATTCTCGCACCAAATGAATGATGCACCAAAGTTTTTGCGTCATGTTATTGGGTTCCGCAGTCCTAGCCGGAAAATGTATGAATTCCGACCTGTTTCGGCTTTGGTTTGGCACAACTAACGGCCGGACTCTTCCATATGTGCACGCATTTGCTCTAGGACCATTGAATTTAATTCATAATCAGTGGAACACTTAAAATTGCCAGGAGGCAAATAGAGACGAAGATATAGTATATAGCTCATTTGGCTGCTGGCGAGAATTAGACTCACAGTCAGGCGGTTATAGTTCAAATCTTCGCATTTCTTCAGCGCCCTAAAGTTCCTTCTGACAATGCGCGAAACCGTTTCAGTTTCAGTTAAATTCCCAAAAGTCCATCGAAATATGTATATCTACTCAATCATTCACATTTGCCGGCATTTGAGGACGACTCGCTCGAGCACACACTCTCATATACACTCGCTTGGAACGCGGGCTTTGATATGCCGTCGCACACTCCAACGCGTGTAGCTCCACTGTTTACATTCGCTGAGTGTTCGAGTCTGGGATTGTCAAATGAATTATTTTTGATTGCGCTGTCACTGCTACAACAAACAAACGATGGCGGCGTGGCGCGGCGCTCTTGTGCGGGTACGCGGGTTGGTGGCTTTTTGACGGCAACAAAAATCGCTTTGGCAATTTATTAAATTTGTCCGCACACATTCGCGTTCATTTTGCCATTTTCGCACTTTTTTCACGCGCACATTTGATTTATGGAATTCCAAATTAATACTTTTTATTATTATCTTCGTTCTTTTTGCGCTTAATGACCGCAAATGTTGCATTTAATTTGCATACATTTATGCCGATTATAAATTTCGCACTGAGTATGTGTTAAAGTTCCGTCAGCCATAAACATTAAAATGCTTGTATTAACAATGTTTTACGTACCTAATTGTGTTTCACAAGTTCACAATTGTCCATATGCGCGCGAGAAGGTTGTATGCGGCGCTGAAAGTGGAAGGGAGAGAGAGATAGAGTATACATATTACTTTTAATGGCAACATTTAAATAATTTTAAAGCTCATCATTATTATATTGCGTTAATTTCACAGAAATTTATGCACTCAATGGCAAATTGAAATGTTTTTCTCTTTTTCTTTCTCGTTTTATTGAAATTTATTTTATTGAGAAATATGCAAAATACTCATATGTTGAAAAGCTCATTAGATTTTTGCATAACAACTCTTTGTTTGAGCTTTAAGGCACTTTCGAAATGTTCGACTCACACATGACGCTGTGAAGAAGAGTTAATTTAGATATTTTTTAGTTGTTGAAAGTTTTTTAAAAAAATATATCAAATTTTTTTTTTACAAATTTTATTTATATTGAATTCTAGATACAAATTTTAGACTAAACATTTAAGGCATCTGAACCCATCAGATCTGGACTGCCTAATTGTCAAAAAGAATTATCAAACAAAAAGTTGGGTATTATCATCATAAACTAATCATTTATGGACGAAATGCTCGAATTTCAAAGTTTTGGATTCGGCATAAATGGAAAGATACTCGGAGATCCTTCCTTACTCCATTTCAACACCCTCAATTATGAGAAAGAATCATTTTGACCATTTTCTGCTCAAAAACCGGCAATTTGGAACACATTTTTATTTTCCTAAATTTCTGAGTAAAATCAAAATTAAATTTTCTGTTATAAAAATATGTCCCTTGCGATTCTGCAAATTTCTAAAATTTTTTCTCTACGACCAGTAGTTTAGAAGTTATAATCATTTTTTTTTTTTTCGTTTTTGATTTTGGTTTTTTCGTCTGGAGCGGCGACGGATGCACTACAAATTTGAGTGGGGCGTTGCATAAGCAAAGGAGCCAAATTTGGAGACGGATACGGGACATACTCATGGGCCGGAAACCGGAACATGTCACCGAAAAAGAAATAGTTACTTCCGGTTCGGAAACAAGACAGGAAGTCATAAACGGATGCAATTTTGACCGGAAACGGAAGCAGATCCTTCACCGGAAGTACAATAACGGTATCGCACTTTCCGGTCCGAAAACTCAAACGGAAGTCATAAACCGGAAACGGTTACATATTTGGCGGAACATGCCCTTCCGAAACGGAACATGTCCAAGTGAATTACCGGAAACGGTAAATGAACCGGAAACGGATATAACTTCCTGTCCGGATATTGTAAAACGAAAGTAAGATTGGTATCCGGATGTGTAGTACCGTAATTTCATTTCCGGTCGGTGACTTGTACCTGTTTCAGGCCCGTGAGCTTATCCCGCATCCGTGTCCCAATTTGGCCCCTTTGCTTATGCAACGCCCCACGCCATTTTTTGGTGCAGCCGCCGAATTGCATTCAATTTGGTGCCGAAATCTCAGATTTCTACCAGGCGACCAGGAGCATGTAGGAAGCAGCCGCCAAATATAAAAATGCGTATAACTTCTAAACTACTGGTCGTAGAGGATAAAAACTAAAAATGCAGAAATTTGCAGAATCGCAAGGGGCATATTTTTATTAAAGAATGTGTTCCAAATTGCTGGTTTTTGAGGAGAAAATCGTCAAAATGATTCATTCTCTTAAGTAGGGGTATTGAAATATAGTGTGGGAGGATATTCGAGTATCTCTCCTTTTATTCCGAGTCCAAAGCCGCGCAAGGGAAAACTATTACCTGTAAAAATTCTCTCTAAATTTCAATAACACACCTCAGAGTTTTCCCAACTATTTCATTGTAAAATTAGCTTTTGGCACATAGATCATATTATTACTAGAAAAAGTTGCTATCGGGATTTCATGAATGAATGTGACATATTAACCGATAATGAACTATAACGTCTACCGGAAGTTCGAAAGCCTTTACATTGATTTTATGGAAGGTAGATGAAATATTAATCCCATTTCTAGCATATTCGGCACAAGGCCAAACTCTTATCAATAAAGATTCTCTCCAAATTTCGTTAATACTTCTCAGAGTTTTCCTGATATTTTCATTGTAAATCAGCTTTGGCCACGGAAGTGCACATGTGCGGTCTAAATTAATTTTTGGAATTTTTTTTCCATAGATTTTTCAAAGTATCTCTTATTCATAGGTAATGTAAAGAGAGCTGATAAAACTCAAAGTAGCGTGATTTAGCTGGAGGCATGGTTGATGTCAAAGCTGTATCAGAAAGGATGTGGTTCCAGTATTAGATAGAGATTTACTTTATTGGTAATAAATTGTATGTATGTATTCCCTTTAATAGGTGGTGAGAAGTATGTGATTGTGTGGCGAAAAGCAATATTTCCATAGAATTTAGTTAACAGATCCTAATTTTGAGTCAAAACCACATATTTCGTTTCGTTTTTGAGTTTTCTATCTGAGTTGCTGGCAAGTTGCATAAATTCCAACTCCGTTTGGCGTTGCACGGACAGACAGCTGGCTTGACGAATGATTGTGTATGGTGAAATCAACCCCGAAAAAGCTGTGATATGCATCACTATATATATTTTGAATATTTTATAGTGTCCACAACAACCGTTAGGTGAAATATACCACTTTAGTTGTTGCAACATGTTGCAAGAGTATTAAAACATCACCGAAAATAGCAACAACAAGCAGAATTCATTCACAAAGCCACAGTTCCAGCTAAAACGAAGCGAACATTAAATGTCAGAAACGCTTCAAGGTCACACCCATATCAATATCGAAACGAAGGATGCAAGCTTTAAACAACGCATAGTGAAAGCATATATAGTACATAGACAAGCTTGATTGCTGATTCACGTTTGTGGCAAATAAGCTTTTGCGTTAAGCTATTGACACCGCGCAAGCAGACAAATGCAATTGAGGCGCCTCAATGGGATGGCAACCGTGTCAACCGAAGCCGACTGCGGTCGGAGGATATGCTAGGTGCGCACACCACACACACAAACAAACACATACAAACACGCAAACGTGCTTGCAGTCACACTCCACGCCCAGCTAGTTGCCACAAAACCGCCACTGCAAAGGCAACGAATGCAACAAAAGCCCATTTGAATGGCACACATGATCTCCGAAGAGGTGTGGTCGGCGAGATAGAATTCGCAACGGTAGAGTGCCACACAGTGCTGGTGTTGCAGTCGGGGCAAGTAGCGCGGATAACCACGGGGAATGCAACCGATACGACCGATGTGACCAATATTGACAACGGAACCGTCGGTTGGCACTTGATTTTATAGCCGACACACACACACACAAACAAACACATATACATGCAACCGGTAAGCAATAACAATGGTTTGAATGAAAACAACAACAACAACAGCGGTTGAGCCACAGAGCTTTGTTTACCTCTTAATTAACTCGGCGCTAAGCGAATGGCTGTTGACATGCGGCACATGTGGCATATGCGGTATGTTGCAGCTGTCTAAAAGGCAGCAAAACACACTCAACAGACAACAACAATAACAACAACAGCAACAAGATAACAAACACACCGCGCTGAGTGCGTAAACACAAACAAGCCGAAAAGCTTTAGATGACTAAAAGGATTTGTGAACAGTGGCTGGATAAGCCAACAACCACAACAACGACAACAGCGTTGACAACAAAAGCTACAACAATCGCATTTTGGCCGACAAGTGTCTAAACAATTTCTGTTTATGCCGCGCATTATTGAGCCTAATTGCAATTTGTTCTGTCATCAGTCACTTGAAGCGACCGACAAATAACGTTACACGACCACGCCTCGCCACATGTGGCAGGCAGCAAAAAAAATGAAAAGTGCTGCTACACATATGTACTCATGTGGCAGATGATTGCTGGCAGATGTGTAATGGTGTTCGGCTGTTTTTGTTGTAATTTCCGCCCAGCATTTTTTTGTTGCTTTTGTGCATGTGTTGATTTCGGGCGGTTAGCCACAGTGCCAACTTGTCGTCGCAGCCACGAAAATTGAATGAAGTGAATTTTGTGCGGTTTCGACACTTCCGACTGTGCGAGGGCAAAAAATTGTATTTCTGTAATTGAATATAAAGCGAAAATTGAGGAGAGTTGCCAGACGTGAGTGGTGTTTACTATGGGAAGTCTTGCTATAATATCTTTACTAAGGTTTGAACTGTCTATTTCTTGAGGAAATGTAGGTAATTTTTGTGGCATAAAATTTTAAGTAAAAGTGGGAGGTGTCACGCCCATTGTAAAATTTTCCAACTATAATCGTACTATTTCATGCATGAAGCCTCATTATACGATGCTGTCGATATACTTATGAGTGAGAATTATCGACTTTTGGAAGTATGCATGGAAGTACCGTTATATGGGAAATGCCGTTATGTTATAAATGCCCAATTTTACTTTGTATCTTATAAAGTTACAAAAATAACTTGATTTTACTAGATTTAACTGTAATATAACCGATAAATTTTTCGGCTATAGACTACAACTATTGAAAGACGGTACCACGCCCACTTAACAAAAAACCGCACCTCCACCTTTTTACTTTCCTTCTAATAATATTTATCAGGCTTGATGCCGGCTTCTTACGAATGTCTTTATCTCACAGTAACATGCTACACCGCATATTGGGCTTGGCAGATGTCCAAAGCAAGCCTTTTATTTTGTTATTTTAAAAAATTTTCGGTTAAAATAGGTGGCAACTTTTTCAAAAATATCTATGAATATCTCTAAGTGCTCACACACTTTTCTTGCTCACATTGTAGCTATTTTTTGTTTTATGCATTTGTTTGCGCAAAAATTTTCAAACAGTTGGCAACTCTGCCAAAAACTATTTCGTAAAAAAATCTTCATAAACCAATTGGCATTAATGGTTTGATAACTAATTTATTTTTCCACAAACTATTTCTACTAAAATTTAAAATAGGTGGCAACCCTAAAAATTATGTTTTCAACTTCTACTACTTAAAAGCATCTTAGATGGTAAAATTGAGGTTTTGCATTGCAACCTGTTGTCAATTGCACTGTGATACGCATATTATAGCACTTCTGTATGTTATTCAGTTGGCAACTCTTTCCAAAAAAACCACAACATAAATTTTTCATAACCCAGTTTAGCTTCATGTTTAACTAACTAATTTATTTTCTTTAAACAAAGGAATTATACAAAAATTTAATGTAGGTGGCGGTAGGGTTGCCACTCCTCACAATAAATTTTTCAACTCTTAATACTCAAAAGCGTGGTAAGTTTTGTATGCACAATGTAACCCTTATTCAGCTTATCCATTTCATGGCTTAAAAAATATTAAAAGAGTTGGCAACTCTTCCGGAAAATATTTTCGCCATAAAATTTTCATAAACCACTTTAGATTCATGCCTACATATATACATAACTAATTTATTTATTTTTTGTTCAACAAATAACACTTAAAATAGTTGGCAACCCCTCACAGTTATTTTTTCAACCTCTAATACTCAAAAAACGTCTCAAGTTTGGTACCCATATTTTAACCCTTATTTAGTTTTTGAATATTATGGCTAAGAAAATTATCAAACAGATGGCAACTCTTTCTGAAAATAAGCTCATCATAATTTTGTCATAAGCCACTTTATATTTATGGCTACTTACATAACTAATTAATTTATTTTTTAACAAAAGAATTATAATAAAATTTAAAATGGGTGGCAACACTTTTTATATTTCCGAAACCACAGTTACCCAAAAGTGTCAACAGTTTTTTATTCGCATTGTAAAACTTGTTTTATTATCAATTTTAAGGCATGCAATTTTTTTGCAGTTGGCAATTCTTTCCAACAACAAAATCAATGACATACATTTTTCATAAACCAGCTTAGATTGTTAGCTATATAAATAATTTATTTTAAATTTTTTAATTTGATTTTTTTATCAAATAAATTCTTATAAAATTAAAATAAATAAAATAGGTGGCAACACTTTTCAAATATTTTACTTTAAAAATTTTTAAACAGCTGCAACGCTTCCTAAAAATATTTTCGTCATATTTTTTTTCTAATCCGGTTCAGTTTGGCACCCATATTGAAGTAATTCTTTTATTCCATGAAATTAATATAACAAAAAGTTTAAACAGATGGCAACCCTCAAAAAAATTCAAAAAACTTTTAACTGTGTAAATTTTATGAACCTATAAATTTTAGATGGCAGAAAACACGTTTAGCGAGTTTGAACAGGTGGCAACTCTTTACAAAAAATGCCAAAAACTACTATCAACTCTGCAAATTTAAATTTAGAATTTCATCAATTTATTTTGGATGGCAGAAAACACGTTTAGCGAGTTTGCTCCGGCCAACCTAAAGAAACTTCCTACCGTCAGTGTTTCCACTTTCGATTTCGTAACTTTCGGAACTTTCGCTCTTTTATTTTTGAGACTCACCTTTGTTTGGGCGTGAAATTAAACCACGAAGTTATTTTTAGCAATAAATTCTTTATTCAGTCAATTGAAAATAACTTCTCACTCGTAGATATAAAAAAATTCTAAGAATGCGGTTGAGCGCCTAAAAATAGACTAGTCGATTTTTTTACAGCTAAGTATATGTACCATACATACATAAATATACCTACATATAACCGAAATTGAATAAAATCTTAAATTCCTGCACTCAAATTGAATTCCTGCTATGAATTAGGAAAGCACTCCACTTGCCGCTCCACTTCCGCTTAAGCGCCATATCCGTTGCGAAGCGTCCAGCTAAACGTGCAAACAATTGCAACTTAAATGTGCAAAATATTGCCAGCCAAAACAGAAGTGAAAATAAACAAAATGATCGGCTAATGCGAACAAATGGCGGGTGAAACAATTGTGTGGCCAATAACAACAAACAAATAATGAGCATTTCGCAGGCCATAAGCCAAGAGGCAAAAGTCGCAAGGGCGCGGCGCTGGAGGGCAACACGCTGCTGTAAGCGGGCGCAAGGGCCGAGCGCGCGTTTCAATGGACGCGAAATACTTGAGTTTGAAAGGACGCTAGAGGGAGTGTGCGCAAGGGCGAGGCCGATAAATGACGACGGAAGCGTAAGCGACAGATAAGCGCGAAAGTACGCAGAGGATTTAGAACTTAAGCGGCAGCTCAACGAGAAAGCATAGACCCGCATGCTCATCAAGCTACTAAAAGAGTGTGTGATGAGTATAGAGACTGTATTTGTGTGTTCATATGAAGCGCAATATGTGTGTTTGTGTATATGTGCTCGTATTTGTGTGTTTATCTAAAGCATACAACTTAAATCCTCAAGATAAATACCAACAACGCCGCTGCAAACACACACACACATGTGCACATGCGGGTAGGCGGACTGGCGGACACGCGGACAGACAAACGCATTGCGCATTAACTTGCAAGTGGCGTCTTAGAAAATAGCATGACAGCAGCACAACAACAACAACAACGACAAAAACAATGGCGTTGGCAAACATTTGAGCGGCAGCAGCTGTTGCAAGCACTCAAGCGTGCATTGGCTTCTGAGCTAAAGCAAACACACACACGCGCGCACTGAAACAAACATGTGTTTGCGCATACATATGCACTCAAGACCGTGTGTACGTATTGTGCGCCGAGTTCTCAGCGGCGTGTGATTCGCTAAGCTTGCTGACACATGAGCAGCTGATGGACTGGCCGATTGCAAGCAAGCGCTTTTATTCATCGCTATGTGTATGTGTTTGTTGAACTTTATATGGATGCGTGTATGTGTTGACGGACGCTTGAACAGCGTCGCAAATTACACGCGCCACTTGTGCGCGACCCCGGCGAAGGTCAGGCAAAAGGATGTGCTAAGGATTTGAAGTATGAGCGTAAACTACAAAGCGCGTCTAACTCAAATAAGCAGCTCAGCCAAGCAGCAGCAGCAGCACAAGTGCACATACATGCACCCACATATATTGAAACGTCGTGTGAACCGTTAGTCACTGTGGCAGCCGGCAAGCGTCACATAGCGCCTTTGTTGCCACTACTAATGATGTTGGCGCACCATATTTGCACGACTACGAAGACGAAAAAATAGCGGAAAAATAAAACAAAATAACGGAAGCAGTGAAGCTTGCGTTTCCGCAGTAAATTTTGTGCGCAATACGTTTTCCCACATAAAATACTTTGGCTTTAGCTTTTTTTCCGGAAAATCTATCTCATTCTATTTATTTTCCGCTCCCAAGTGACCTTAAATGGCACACTTGATTCATATCACTGATGACACGGCTTACTGATGTGTGTGTGCTTATCTATGTGGCTGTAAGCGCTGATAACATTCATGCGTGTATGTATGTGTGTAAGCTTGCTCATCGTTCGGACATTAGTTGTGCTTATGAGTTTTACTCGCAGCAATTTTTAAAAGCTTGCCAACACTTGAAGACGGCTAATAGTGACATAAATATCGTTTAGACCGCAAGTGAGCTGCTAGATGAGTGTATGTGTGTGTGTGAGTGTGAACATAAGGGTCTGTTAAAAATAAATCCATTATTTTTGCATTAAATTGAAGGTTTTACTTAGCACTGGAAGATTGGTCTGGTTTAGTTCGAATACGTCCTTATCTTGTTCGATAGCTTGTTGCCTTTTTGAGGGTATTTAAATGAACAAAACTCGGTAGCTATTAGCAAAAACCTGGCGAGTCCGACCACAAGCCTTTTTGAAATGAGTTTTTCATCAGCAAAATTAATCACCACATAGACTTTTTGAGGTTCAATTTCACAACTAAGCTGCCGGAGTTTCTTAATGAGCCTATGCGTCCATCTTCCTTTTTCTGTTGCATCTCATTTTCTTTGCCACTCTTTGAGTCACGCTTGTTGTTCTTTTATTCGCTTGTCAGCCGTTAGACGCCTAAACATAGCTTTATATTTTTGCTAGACTCTACTTAACTCTGAGGCCATTACATCCGGCGGCATAAGATCAGATATAATACTAACCGCTTAATGTGAGACCGTTCTAAACGTACAAGCCACTCTAATAATGCATAGCCGGGACACTGTCTTTACCACATTGACATTTGTTTTTTGGCGTAGTGCTTTCCCTCATATAGGAGCCGCGTACATCAGTGTTGACTGGCTGACTTTGGATAATAAGGCTCTCTTACTTTGGCTAGAGCCACCAATGTTAGCCACTTCTGGTATGTCACCATTGATGTGTGTGGCTTAATGTCGTCCCGGTGTAACTTAACTCTTCTTTCAGCAACATTTAACTTCCGCTTCTGGAAGATGGCTTCAGATGGTCCAATTTTCCAATTTTGAACAGTTCAACAGTTCAGTAAAAGAGCTTCTCATATTAGATAATTTCTTACCAATATCACCAAACTCATAGAAAAACCTTCAATTCAAAGTCAGCTTGGCCACAGAATCCAACATTCAATTTTCCTTGCCTGTAACCATATGCATTCCTTTTAATCTTGATCACAGCAACGCAGAACCTTCACATGCGAGAGATTTGTGGGCGGGGCGAGGCCGTTGGAGAGGGGGCGCTGAGGTCTTTTTCAGGGATGGATCAAAATTAGGGGGAAGAATGGATCGTTATAGCGGCAGAATTATGCCGAGTTGACAGTCTTTGGCCGGATAAAAATCCGTGTCCGTTCCGGTTGCAAAGACCCGTCTGTCGTTGGAACGGAAGAATCCGTCGTGTAATTACCTGTCCGGAGCTATCCATTAACTCTGATTTCCAACTTTTACGTCTTTCTAGCAGAAGTGGTTGTCATCAAGGTAGATATGCACTCACTGTGATAGCCGAGCGGCTGTACTGGCTTTGAGATTGCTGACTGTGCGCTAAAAATGAGTCAAGAAGTGCGTGACCTCATTAAAAAGTGCTTCAAGCTTCTTCCTTATTATTCCTTGTATGTGTGCCCAGTCGCAGCGGAATCACCGCAAAGTTCAAAGCCGATCGAGCTTGCTAGGAGGGCGGTGTGGCTAAATATTCTATCGAACTCTTTTCCAAAGCTGTGTGGAGGCGAGGTGGTGTCATTTTGTCACTTACTTTACTATTGACCGGCTTTTGCCAGAATACGATTGAAATATCTCGGTAGTCATACCTTTGGTGAACCCAGCGAAATTGTTGAGATTGACATTAACCGCCGTTATTAACTTTGAGAAGTTTAGGGTAAGAGAAAGAACGAATGTTATTTGTCCAAGTGAGATCCATCAGTTTTGGATCAACCTTACGAGCTAATACATATAAACTAACCATCCGCTTCAGAAACGTAGCGTTTTAACTGCGTTTCGTAGATGGAATCACAAGTGTATGCGCCCTGTGTTGACCCCCACAATATTGCTAAGATTCCTTTTACCTAGAAGCAGAAGCTTTTTGGTTTGCTTCAAACAACCTTTGAAGGAGCTAAAGAAGGAGGAACCTTGAAGGAGCTAAGGAAGGAGCTAAAGAGGCAGACGAGTTGACCCGCTCGGTAGCAGCGTAGGGAATTTTATTCCTTCTATTTCTATATTATCCATATTAATCGAGTTACCGATCAGCGCTGCAGATAGCCCTTAATTGCCGCTTAGAGTTCCACTAGCAGGTATATGGACTTATTGGTGCGAGCAGTGCCCAATTGACAACTTCTGTTATGCCAACTATTTCGGTCTGACATACTGTATTGAAGTCATTTTGAAGCTATGTGCTGTGTATTGCTGCATAAGAAACCTGCTTTTGTCGCTTTTATACCCTTTGTTATAATGGTTATTACATATATTGTGACAAAAAAGTACCTGAAAATTGTAATCACATAGATTTCGTCGTTGAAATTGTCGATCACAGAAACATTGCTTCTTTATTCTCTAGTGGAAAATGAAAACGTTGTGGTCTTCATGAATTTTTTTCGCGGTCGCAAGCTTCAGGCTTGCTTGCGAACATCCAAGTACTCATGCAAGCATAAAAACATAAATTATGAAAGATGATATGCTCTTCATGTTAATTATTATTCCACCTGTCTGCTTGCGAGGTAACTGTCGTTCCTACAATTTTACCTATCAGTCCTCAACTGAATTCTCAAAGTTGCACTGGAGGATTTACTCGTCACTTTACTATATGAATTTCACATCAACTTTAAATTAAAACTATTATCCTAGTAAAAAGAATGTATATACACAATTTCAAACATTCCAATTACTTATTCATTTGATCTGTAAATCACAAAAACCACTTAAAGTGACGCCCATCAAATTATATCCAGCTTAACACCGCAATTTTCCTATCAAACCGAATTATCTGCTCAGTGGCAAGCGCTTATTAAAATGGATTAGAGTGAGTGTAAGCTCATATGTTGGGTCAGCACGCGAAAGCAATTATGTATGGGCGTTAAAAAAAGAGAAAAAAAAAAAAAAAAAAAAAAAAAATATAAAAAAAATTAAAAAAAAAACTTTAGCCCTACAAAATAGTAAAAGTTGATATTGTCGTGTTGCATATTTACATAGTTAAACACACACATGTTTCATTTTCTATGCATTTGTCAACTGCTGGCAACTACAAATCCCCTTAGACGGCCATTAGCGCGCCGCTGCGCCTGAAAGTAGGCCAAACTGCTGGGGTAACAAGCGTTCTGTGACTGCTTGTCAGCAATGACAGTTAAATTAATTGATTCGAATCAACTAAACGGGGTTTTTTCTTCATTTTTTGGGTTATGTAAAATGACTGTGTGTAAGTGTATGTGGCTCGGGTGTAGTAATTTTAGTAGATGTATGGTTGTTGCTGTGCGCATTTATGACCTTTCATATGTTTCACTTTATTTTGATAAGTTTCGTGGCGGCAGTCTTTTGATAGTTGACACAGAAAAATTCAGCGCCTTCACACACACACACATTTATATATTTTCATTCTCACTCCATCACCACGTTGTCGCACCGAGTACGCCACTCCAACTCCACTCAACTCCGTCCACTCCGCTTCCAGCTTAAGTGCTCACATTGTCTGTGCCTCGCTTGTATGCATTTACGTAAATTGCTCTTTATTGTTGTCATTTGTGGCTTGTATTGTGTGCGAGTGTGCGCGCGCGCGCTAAAAGTATGCCAACACTTACCTATGCCATGCGCTACTCCGCGCCTTGTGTGGCAGCAGCGGCGCTAAAGCTATCATAAATTACTTAATAGCCTCATATTCAATGCGCACGCCGTTAATGCAACGGTGAATATGTGTTGTTGCTATGTTATATGTGTCAGTGTGTGCGTGTTTGATTAACGACATTGTATGCCGTGGGTGTTTATGTGTTGGCGCTCAGGTGCGCACTTCTTCAGGTAGCTCGACGTTGCAGCCGCCGCATTTATTGCTGCTGATTGTTATATAACAACAACAGCGTGCACATTTGCTTAACATTTCGCTGCCGAAGTGCCAGCGGCGTCAACTCGGCTTGACGATGTGTTGATTTGTGTCCCCAAGCGGCGCACGTCAGACACAACTGACGGCGTCAGTTGCGGCAGTTGCTCATTCGAGGCGCAGCTGACATTTAATTTAATTCAACGGTATTAGTGTTTGAATGGAAATAATTGCGTGGGATTTTCAACATTTATTACATTGGATTCTCTGGTGATTTAGATCGTATTTAGATTGTATATGCAGCTGAGCGCGTGTCAACAAAGGCTCAAATTTGTGTACAAAATTTACAGTATTCCATTATTTATGTCACATTTAATATTTACGAGGCGTGCTTGTTAAATCAGTGCAGTGAAGGTATATATGTTTAAAAAAAAAAGATGGAGAAGCAACACCTAATGGCGAGATTTCGAACTAATATTACTTTAGACAACAAGCTATGAGAAATTTCTTGAAGATATCTCGCCACATGAAGAAGCTTTCCATATAAGCACTTGATTCCGATCGTTCAGTTTATATGGAGGCTATACGCTATAGTGTTCCAATATCCGCCTTTTCGACAAATGAGGAGTTTCTGTGGGAGAGAAGATCGTATGCAAAATTTTAGACCATTATCTCAAAAACTGAAGGACCAAGACATGGCTGAATCGGTTTGGTGTGAACAATCTGACATCTTCATGCACTCTTTGCCATCTAACTATTTGCTTTTTTTTCTGAAGAAAAAAACCTTCTTTCTCTCTCTCTCGCTCTCTCTCTCTCTTGAAGAATTCTCTCTTTTCACCACTCGCGCCCTCTATAATCATAACTTGTGTGCTTTTAAAAATGCTCTCTTATGAGCCTATTCTCTCATAACTACAAACAGAGGAACGGACATGGCTAAATCAATATGGTATGAACAACCTGAGATCTTCTTACAATCTCTGTCGTCTTAATATTTGCTCTTTTCCCTCAAGAAAAAATCCCGCTCGCCCTCTCTCTCTCTCTCTATCTTTATCTCTCTCTCTCTTCTTGAAGAAATCTCTCTTATTACCACTCTCGCCCTCTCTCATCCTCACTTTTGTCGATCACCAAATATTTAGTTCCTTCTTTCGAATTTTTCTCGGTTTAAGAGAGAGCGCCTTTAAAAATACTCTCTTCTCAGTTTTCCCCTTTATACAAAAGCATTTATGTTCTGTCAATTTACACCTGAGTTTTAGTTTTGAATGCACATAAATACCAAATACACAAAAGCGCACGTGCTCCAAATTAAAATCGTTATTAATCCACTCACACTCTCTCTTCCTTCTACTACCACTTCATTTTCAAAATAATCCTTACACATTTCCTTTACCTCGAATGTTTCCTGCATTTTCTTTCATTACCATCTGTGGTTTGTGGTGAAATGCCATGCACAAATTAATGATTTTCCCTAAGTGCTACACCGGACCATGCCCTCTGCTCTCTTAGTTACAGTTTCTTTGTACCTAAATTTGTATATATGTACAAGTATGTACATAAACATATATACATATATATAATTAGTATACGTGTCAGGTCCATTTGGCCATTTTTGTGCTTAATACTCAAGTAAGCATAATAAATTTGACCATTTTTGCTTAAATACCTAAGGATTTGCTTGCAAATTGTTGTTGCCACCGTTGCCGTTATGTCAGCCGCAGGTGGTTGAACGTAAATTGAGCGTAACGCTGTTTTATTATACTCACTGCACTATTAATGATTGTAGTGCAAACTTCTAAGACTCCGAAAGTGCAGTGAAGTTGAAGAAGTTTCTCTCATTTGTTGACGTCACGAAGCAGTCACTTTTTTGTTGATTTGTCTCGAAGTTGAAGTTGAGAGATTGAAGGTTCTTTCTGAATAGCAAAAAGCATTTTTTGTTCAAATTTCGGAAATTGCACTGATGAGCAAAGTTGGCAACCTCTGGAGGAATTCACCTAATTTTTTAGGTGATTTTTTGAATGTTATCGATTTTTGGTCCTATGCAGCAAGAGGAGATAAAAGAATTTATATATCGATTATAAGTCAAAGAAGGAACCTCAATCACGGAACTTGTTTTTTATCTACATATTATTATATCGTAAGTCAATATAGACATATCTTATGAAAAAAATTATCGATTAATTTAATAAATATCGGATTTACTTAAAATTTCATTTTCAGTCCACTTTTACACCAGATTCGATCAGTAGAATCTGTTTGAAAAATAACTTTTTTAACGTCTTTAATATTGAACCAGAAATGCAAAAACATAGTTTAAATTTTTATCGATAAAATTTATACCAAAAAATTTATATCGATATTTTAACCAACGATACATATCGATAAATTTAATAAATAACATCTTTTTTAACATATATTTTAAATGGATGCGTATTTTTCCCCGAAAAGGTTCAGTTTAGCAAAATTTATCGATATATTTTATCGATATTTATTCGATAAATATATTGATAAGGATAGAAATGGACTTCGAATATATTTTTTTGGAATTGCAATTTTTTGGTGAAATATTCAGTTTCACTTTAAAATCTGCGTATATCGATCTACTTTACTAATAAGACATATCGATACGTTAGATATATAATTTATTTTGAATATATGTATTTTTGATGAAATTGTAACTTTCCACCTTTCCGTCAAACATTTCGACAATAAATTTTAATTATCAAATTGATCGATATGTTATATAGTATACGTATATGTGTATATATATATAAAATATATCGGTATAAGTTATCGATTATTTATTTAAATTTTAAAAGTATTGGTAAAATTCATATTTTTCGTTTCTGGTTGCTTACATACAATGCGAAATAAAAAATGTACCGTTATGAATTATTTTAATCAATTTATCGATTAATTTTACAAGGAATACATTTTTAGAAAACTATAAAATTGAATTTGGTTGAAATATTCAAAAATTTTTGAAAGTATATCGATAGTTAAAATGATAAAATTAAGCTATTCGTTATAAACTTTTTAAATAAACTTATCGATTAATTTAACAAGTAACAAAATTTGGTAAAAACAGTAAACAGTTGATTTGTAAGATAGTATGGAAACTTTCGTGAAAGCTTGTCGACTGTGAAATTTCTTCAATTAAGTTAATGTAACAAATTTGTAAATCCAATTTCTTCATATAATATTTCTTATTCTATTTCGATAAAAAATTAAAAATATCGATAAATAAAAAATACAGTTATTGTATTTCGTTAACATGTCATCAAAAAAAGTTATCGATTGCTGTTTAAGAAAAAAATTATTGTATTGCGATAACAAGTTATCGATTTGATGTATGAAGAAAATTTATCAAATTCTGTTCTATAAATCGAAAAAGTTATAATTATTTTATTTCGATAACATGTTATCGATATGTTGCATCAAGAAAACTTATCGATTAATCCACTATAAATCGAAAATAGTTATTATATTTCGATAACATGTTATTGATATGATGCCTCAAAACAATTGATTGTTGTTTTGGAAAAAAATTATGATATTGTGCTAATACATATGTTATCGATCTGATGTGTCCAGAAAACTTGTCGATTACTTTCCTACAATTCCAAAAAATTTTATTATATTTCGATAACATATTATCGATATTATTCATCGATACAACTTATCGATTTTTGTTGTAAAAAAGTTGTATTCCGATAACATGTTATCGATATTTTGTACGACGAAAACTCATAGAGTGCTGTTCTGGAAATCAAAAAAGTTATTATATTTCGATGAAATTTTATCGATATGACGCATCCAGAAATCGATTCCTGTTCTATGAATTTAGAAAAATGCATCATTCATTTCTATGAAAACAGAAGTTGCAAACAAAACTAGAAATTAACCTATTGTACCGTTACTTTTGCAACACACTAGAAGCCGCTTACATAACCTACAATATATTTATATACAACAATAAACCTAACGAAGTAAACTCGCATATGTGCACACATTATTACATAACATACTGTTATTGTTTACCCTCATCACTCATTCGTTAGCTCATTCAATACAACAAGGCACTTCAAACTAGCTGGCAGGTCCTTTGATGACGCCATGACGCACGAACGTTAGACGTTTTGGGAGGTACACACGACCACAATACGAAAATAGGTCACTATATTAATTGTAACAATTGGACAAAATTTCAGATTTTCCGAACAGTGAGCAAACCTTTTCATACACATACACACGCATACAGAGGAACTATGTGCCTCACGCACAGCAACAACAATGGAGCTGGCCAAGCTGCTGATGATATGTGGTTATAACGCTTGGTAACCAGCACCTAAATTTTTGATTGCTGTGCGGAAGGTGATTTTGGGCAGCGCAGATTATAAAGCTAACTGAATTTGTATACAGTTGACATATATAACGGTTGTTTGGTTTTTGATTCTGGCAAGCAAATGTTGTTTCTCCTAATTTGAGAAACGAAAAATGCGAGCAAAATATTTTCAAAAATATAGAAATGTTGCTTTTGTCTGGGATTTTTGAAAAAATATGCAAATATGTATGTGTGTATGTATGTGCATGTGTGTGTATATTCTGCGTTGTGCGGAGACCTTTGTGCTTGGCACATTTCACTCTCTCTGACACATGTAACATCTCAATATGCCTCACAACTAACTGTAAATTGCAGTAAGTGCATGGAGAATGGCTTGCAAAAATGCCAGAGCATTTACGAATCCACACACACTAACACATACACATGCATAGTGAAATAAATAAATTTGTTATGCAACTGTATATGAAAGAACAGAGACAATTTCCTAAAAGCTGCATCATTCAATTTATACTAAATTGAAATGTTTATATGCATATACATACAAAAACATTTGTATAAATACTCAAAAGCACACACTCAGAGACACACACAAATACACTCAAAGCCATACACACACACATAAAGCTGCTGCGACAGGTCACCGCTCAGTCCATGAGTTTTTGCTGCTGTCGCCTTGCTTGCGTTGACCAAAGCGCAAATGCAAGAAAAAAACACAGCAACAAAATACAACAACAAACAATCAGAGTACACATAATAAAACCACAATAAGAATATAAGTGTACAAGGGGAAGAAAGGACATAAAAGAACAATTAAACCGCATGTTACTTCATTTTGTGGTCTTTGACTTGCTTTCCATTGTCAACAAATACAAAGTGCCACTACAGAGAGGCAAGCATTCATGGCTGCCTGTACTACAATACATACTATATGTAGGAGAGGAACATAACGGTATGCATTTCGCAAAATTGGAGCATATACTAGAGATGTGATATATATTTTATATATGTATGTGCTAAAAATATATATGAGGGCTACTTGTTTAGTTGGCGCAGCGCAAGCACGACCACACCTATTTCTTTAGAAGTCATGGTTAGGGTTGCTAAGTTTAGTTTTTCACAAGAATAGAAATAAAGGACTTGTTATAATTACAGGAATCGCTTTCCTCCATATTTGTGTCCTGAAGATGGATTTTCGGATATAGGATGTCTACTCTGCTCTTACAAAAGATATAGAAACAGCACAAAACTAACGACTAATCATTTTGAAAACCTTAATTTATGCATGTAGTTCAGAAAAGAGTTGCCACCAAGCGAAAAAATTGGAAGTGAAACAAATATTACAAACTTGTATGCCAGCTAAAGACAGACTTATTGAAACAATACCAGAAGACATCGATAAAAATTATAACGACCATGGAGTTGCCATATTACTGAAAAGTAAAATCGAGTCAAATTTTAAAAATTTTTGCCGTATGTAGGAAGTTAAGAAAAACTCAAAAAAAATTGTAATCTATAATTATTTTTAAATAGAGTTGCCACCTAGTAAAAATTTAATATAAGGTGAATATTACAAAAAGTTATATAAAGCGTAAAACGTAAAAAAGCGGACTTATAGAAAAAATTCAAAGAGATTTTATTAAAAATTATCACGACATAGAGTTGCCATATTTTGAGAAGTAAAATCAAGTAAAAATTTTAAAATCTCTGTCGAACGTTGGGAGTTAAGAAAACCTCGAAAAATATTGAATTTGTAAATATTATAGAATAGAGTTGCCACCAAGTAAAAGAGACGAATATTAAAAAATTCTATTCCAGCGAAAAAAGTAAAAGGAAAATTTATAGAAACAAATAGAAGCAATTTGAATAAAAATTATATTGAGAGTTGCCATATTATTAAAAAGTTAAATCGGGTAAAATTTTTAAAATTTTTGCCGAACGTAGGGCAACTCTCTACAAAACCTACAAAATTTTTCATTTCGAAGTATTTTTAAATAGAGTTGCATCCTAATGAAAAAAGTTGAAAGTAATCATCAAATAGCTACAGATACTATAAGCGATCAAGAAACCTTATAGAAATAATTTTTGTGTCTTTAATACAAAATAAGTCGGCATAGAGTTGCCATACTACAAAAAAAAGTTATAAAGCCAGCAAATGAATATCTTCAATCTCTATACCAGACATATTTATATTAAGCAATTCGATGAGATTTTAATAAAAAAATGTATAGAAAGTTGCCAGCTTATTGAAAAGTAAAATCGAGTAAAATAATTCAAATTTTCGACAAACACATTAAATTAAGGAAAACTCCAGAAATTTTGAAGTATTTTAGCTTAGAGTTGCCACCTAGTGAAAACAGTGAAAATAATCATCAAATAGCTACAGATGTCTTAAGCGATTACGAAACCTTATAGAAACACTTTTTGACTGACTTTAATATAAAATATGTCGGCATAGAGTTGCCATACTACTAAAACATAAAACCGCGAAAAATATTTCATATTGTTTGTCAAATGTAGGAAATTCACAAAACCTCCGGAAACTTTGAATTTAGAAATATTTTGTAAATATATATTCTACGAAATATACCAGCTCTATAAACAAAATTCTATGATATAAAGAAAGCCGCCTCGAAATTTCACTAATCCAGCCTTACCCTAATAAATCTGCCATCGATCAGAGCTTCAGAGCTTAAAGCTCTTATATTATTCAATGTATATATAAAAAAAAGGGCTCAACATCAACAGTTGTTTGAAACAACTGTGGATAAAGAAACCGACTCTAAACTGAACACAAAAAATACTTTGAGCTTTTGAAAGCTTCTTCTCCTATTTGTAGTTTTAAGAGTCTGAATATAATTGGACAAGTATTATGAGAAGCTTTTTCCTGGTTGAAATTCAAGCAGAAGTTTCACAATACATATTAGATGAATGCCGGAATCAGCGACTAAGGATAAATGGAAAGCAGAGGTTAGTAAGCCGTTAGAGAACATAGCCCTGGGCCGAACTTTTACAGAGTCCAATTCTTTATATACTTATATTTAGTCCTAAAGAAACAGTTTGACTCTTTGAAATCCCCAACTTGCCGAACTTAATTAGAGCGCATATAATATAGCAATTTCTTGTGCAAGCTAAGTCTGCAATTTTCACAGGCACTACCACAAGGCGATGAATTTACTGCACAAAACCCACTACGAGTATATAGCTACATACATATATACAGTTAAACGCCACCCCGCTGTGAGTTTTTCAAGCGTTCTGACCTATCATCCGCAACGGTTTGCCAGCATTGCCTGCTTCATTGACGTCAAGGCCACCCGCCATGCTGTTGACAAATAATTCATGCAAAGCTGAAGATCTCTTCGAAGGACATCAACACAAAGATCAATGAGAATTGTTTTTCGAGGCAAT
The DNA here is from genome assembly GCA_037783105.1 of Bactrocera zonata. Classification (NCBI taxonomy): domain Eukaryota; kingdom Metazoa; phylum Arthropoda; class Insecta; order Diptera; family Tephritidae; genus Bactrocera; species Bactrocera zonata. Next base: position 139,034 of record JBAWJQ010003924.1, read on the forward strand.
GTGCCGAAACCGCAACCAAGCAAAAGCGACGAGGAGCACGAGCAGCTGTGGCTGCATCAAATCTTCTCATGACAAAAATTAAAATCGTAAATCATACGTGCAGCTGGCGTGTGAGCGAGTTATCGAATGGTCGGAAGGATGTAGGAACGGGTTCGAAAATTTCAAAAAATCCAAAGGAACGCGCGCACACACACACATGCACAACTGCATAGACTTCCCCTCAATATTTCAAGCCACTGCTGGCTGTTTGGGACTTTTGTTACGCGCTGCGGCCTTCGATTTCATGCAGTCAGGGTAGCTGGGGTAGCTGAGGTTGCTTGTGGATCAGCTGCGTTGATGCGATTGTCCCTCGGTGTCTCGTCTTCGCTGCAAAAATATTTCTTTTGTGGCTTTTCGCTGTTTCATTCCTTTTATTTTTCAATTTAAGTTTTATCGTTCATTTATTTTGTTTTTGTTTTTGATTTACTTATTCCTCTCCTTTGGTCAGGCGTGAGGGAGCGTCGAAATTGTGTGGCGTGCCGTGAAATCAATAAATTTTCTACTTTGTTGGGAAGAAGTTAAATTAAATTTTTTGACAGCAAATGCAAATTGCAATAAAAACAACAAGAAAACCATAGATGACATACAAGATTGATGAGTTTCTCAGAGCTTAAATCTCTCTGAGTGTAGGTATGAATTTATATGCAAATGTAAATATATTTAAATTACATAAGGGAAATTTGAAAATTCTATTGCGAAATAAGCGATCCCGACAGATGAAAACCTTCTTAGGTTAGGTTAAGAGGTAAATCCCAACAGGGATCTCACTTGGACAGCTTATACTTGTAGGTTCGGTGTGCTGCTTAGAACTTCTATAAAATTTATCAATGATCAGAACCCCTAGTATAGCGTCAAGATGTGCCTGCTAAGCGCATGAGGGATCCATTGATTCAGAATGCAAAATTCTTAGGTAGGTCCAACTCACCAACGTTACGTTGTGCATAGCTGTTTGGCTTCAGAGTTTTCAGCGATTCTGCTGTAACCAGGTACTCAAACCAGTCGATAATGTAGTTTCTTGATGCTAGTAAAGACGGACACTCCTTGACTAGCTTTGAGCGCACAGTTAGCTAGTTCATCCTTAGTATTGTCGCTCTGCTGTCGTAGTTGCTACTGACCTCACTGAAAGAGGCTGCACCTCCTAGCAATACTTCTACTGCTACCTTTAAAGAAGACAATTGGACCTGGAAAATACCACAGTGGTCCGGTAGCTAAATCAGAAATTTCTGGAGAGTTCCTTTCAGAAAATTCCCTCTCCAACCATCCCTCCAAGCTTCGACGCATCCGTAAACAAGCTCACTTCGCCTCTTCACAAGCGACCTTTGCCATCCATACATTCCTCGTCTATATGTCGTCCAAGACGGCCATCAGCATCAACTAATGATCAACATCTTACTGGAATCGTTGGAATTTCAGAAGAATTAGTGAAACTATTTTGAAAGATTATTTGGGCATAAGAAAAGAGCAAGCACGACTTTGGAACCCAAAATCATGCAATTTTTCCGGAAAACTTCGTCGCGTTAGTGGCTATACGAGTATGTGAAACAACACTTTCAGACTACTAGAATGTCATGAAACTTATTATTACCAAAGACGAGGCGTGGACCCGGAAACAGACGTTCAATCGGCCGAATATCGTGGCAAAGGTGAGCCGAATCCGAGAAAATCACGGCAAAGCAGGTTAAAAACTACGGTTATGTTGACAGTTTTCTTCGAATATCGAGGTATGATGCACTCCGAATTCCTTCCGCCGGCCAAACTGTCAACAAGGAATACTATTTCAGTGTTATGCGTCCTTTGCGCTAAGCTACTTGTGAAAAGAGGCCGGCACGGCTGGTTAATATAAATATTATGATCTTCGTGACTAATCCTAAGCTCATATTTTAGTTAAAAAAACATCCAAATTAAGCCGTTAAAGAACCAGTGCTTTTCGGCAAATATTCCGCCTTTTTACTGTTACTATAACAAACGCATGCACTCTCCTCAACTTATCAGCTTGTTAATGCGCTCATGCTGCCCAACTTATTGACAACATTGTTCGCTGTCCTCCAGAACCCATTGCTGCACCGAATTACTGAAATTTGCGCGCTCATCACCAGCATTACAGGGCAGTTGTTGCGTGTTTTTAAGCGTGTGCGCGTGTGTATGAGTGTGGTTGTAATCCAAATTATTGTGGAATTTGTACTGCTGCTCTTGTCGTCGTTGTTGTTGTCTCCATCCGGTCATATTGTCAAATCGCCATTTATCTTGTCAACGCGTAACTTTTGCCTCCAGGCTGCCCTCGCGCTGCACAAACTTTCGATGCTCGTTATCGCTAGTAAAACGCTGACAACTCTAGGTTTGAGTTGCATGCAACAAAAACACAGTTTATTAGTGTTTTAGAAACATGGTTTTTTTGTATTTTTTGAAGTGATTCGCAGCTGGCACCGAGTTTTACGAGGAGTTTGAAAAACAAAATAATTTGTATTTTCAGCGGAAATTCGCAGTAGTCCAACCAATGTTTCGTTATGAAAAAAGTAATTAAAGCAGAAGAGTTGTTTTCCCTTGTTGTCTGCCATAAAACCACCAATGCCTGTGAAAAAATGTTCAAGCATTTTCACTATAGTTTTATCTGGCTTTTGGCACTCCATACGAGGAAGTGATCGAGGTCTTCTGTACTTTAAAAGAAACCTTAGCAGAAATTGCTATACGAGTAAGCCTTGCCGAATAAGAGTAGTACCAGCAACTTCATAAAAATAAAGGCGAAATATCTCAAAACTGCACAAAGTTGTCATTCTTCGATAATGGATTGATCCATCGGGAACCCACAAAGGGGTAAGCACGTAATGTCCAGTCTCTGTGTAAAATTCGTCTCAGACTTTACACTTCTCTCGGGATGGCTCTTGACTTCACTTGAAGTAGGTGAAGTACTTGGGTCTCGTGCTTGATATAAAGCTATCATGGAAGTTAAATGTTGAAGAGAGGGTTAGGAAGACATTAGGTGCCTTATATTGTTGTAAATGAAATATTTAGAAGCAGTTGGATCTCTCACCAAAAGTAGTCCTTTGATTTTACAAAACTCTAGTTAAGTCAAAACTGTTCTAAGGGGTTATTTATTTGGGTTGGCCTATCCTCGTGCAATCGCGGACTGGATCTATGGGCTTCACGCGAGCTTAGCAACCAGCACATGAGAGGTTTGGTGGAAGCAACTTGTAAATGCAATGAGTAAGTTGAGGTGGAAACATCTGTACACTTTCTCCTCCACTGTCTAGCTTTTAGCAGACTAAGGTTGAAGTATCTCGGTTGTCATATTTTTTACGAATCCGGCAAATTGGCTGGAATTGAATTGCTGGAACACCAGCCTCAGTAAATTTGTAGCAGGCTCTATGCGTTTTGTGGACATGTGACAATCTTTTTGCTTCGTGACTAGGAGTTCTGGGCAATCGTAACGGGCAAGCGTCTCTAGTTGTCGAAGTGGGATTATTCGAATCGAATAGAAATCAGCAAATTTACTTAACCTAACCTAACCGTTTGCGAAACCTCTAATAGCTTAGTCCGACATTTATCTAAGCTAACCTAACCTCATGCATAATCTCTGATTGCTTAGTCTAATATGTGATCAGCCAGCTAAGATGAAGTCGAGATGGAGGCGGCCCGCAGTTTGCCGTTAGTAGTTAATAAGGGTTATATAATGATATTGACTTTCAGAATGGTTCATTCAAATTATCCCCATATCTCTCCTTCTCTCTCTCCGTCACACTCTCTCTCTCTCCATCTCTCCTTCTCCAGATCGCTCTCCTCTCAATTCGCTCACAAATATCACTCAAAAGAAAAAAATTCTCCATAACATTCTCCCTCTCTCTCTCTCTCTCTATCATACTCTCCCTCTCTCTCTGCATCTCCCTTTCTAGCGATCCCTGACTTTCTCGCAATCCGTATCTCTGAATCTCTCTCAATACGCTCACAAGATTCACTCAAAAGAGAAATTTTCTTTATTTTTTTCTAATGAAGCTTTTCTCCTCATTTATAGTAACAAGATATACAAAATTTGTTGTTGTTGTTTAGGATTCTTCACATTCTTTTTGACTCTTCTACTATCTTTCCCCAAATATATGTGAAAGGATATTGAAAATCTTTGAATATTTACAACTACAACAACGAAGCATACATAATTTCATCATTTCAATCTCATTTATTTGCAGAGCGAAATCAGCCCTGTTTGCCGAAACGTAATAAACGAGAATGCAAATCCTTTTGATGTTGCCAGCACAAGGACGATGAGCGATCAAAGTGTGCGGCGATAGGAAGGCGAGAGGCGAAGAGTAACAAAACACTAGCAGAGAAACTACAAATACGAGCGCGGCAAAGAAGACGCTAACAAGCAGTTCAATATAGTGTCCATAGTGAAAACAAAAACAACAGTAAAAACAGAGTAAAATAAAAGTCGAGAGCGAGCAGAGTATCCCGAAAGGGAAATAAACAATTTACGCAAACGATAAAAGTTAATAAAACACTTAAGCGGATTGTGCGACAGCATTGCCAAAGCGACAACAACAACAATATCAGTAGCAAAAACAGCGACGAAGGCGAAAAGAAACAAGCTACAAAGATAAACGACACTGTGGCAACAAGGAATTGTGTGGCAACAACACCAGCAGCACATTAAAGTGGCCGAAGACCGAGCGTCACAGAGCACGCGGGCGGAGTAGAACAAGCAGATATATTGCTAGTGCAACAGCAGCTGAAAGAGCTACAAGAGCAACAGCAACGAGGCCAACAGCAGAGCATAATCAATCAATATCGACCGTGGGGCGAGGCAACGCGCAGGCAAAAACAAGGACACACACAAAAAGTAGTGCCAGCGGAGGACATAAATAACGGACGCAACTGATAAGTAGTGCGACAGCGAGCGCAACAACAGCAGCAACAAAAACAAAGAGAAATATAAAAGAAAGGAGCTTGAACTGAGCGCTGAGACCGCTGGACGCACGCATTTTCTTAGTTGCAACTGAAAGCAGCATTGTGTGCCGGACCTTAATGCGAATTACTTGAGATAATTTAAAGGAAGATGACTAAAAAGCGACGCTTGCCAACAGCGCCAGCAACACAACAACGACAGACAACGCGCAGCAGCGCGCACGGAAACCGGACGCAAGGAGCGACAGGGACTACAGGTGCCAGCGCGCTAAGCAAGATGCCGAGCGCTGTTGCCATGACGTCAGTGGATAATGCGCGAACAAGCAGCAGCAACAACAAAAATAGTGACACAATTCGTTACAGCAACATTGACATGAAGCGCTGCAACGTCGGCGTCAACCAGCTGAGCGGCAGCAGCGGCGACGACGAGCAGCGACGAAGCGAAAACGCCAGCAGTAATTCCCTGAGCTGCGTCAATTGTGCGAGTGCAATGTTAACGATAAGTAATGAGAATATTGGCAGGCGACAAGCAAGCTGCCTGCCAGCCTCAGTCAACGCCAACAAAATGCCGGCGTGTGGCAAGTACCAACGATGCGCTGTGCAGCTGAGCGAGGGCAATGCATCGCAGGCGACAAATACAGGGCCACAGCAAGTGCGGCGCAACGGCACTGCTAGCAGCGAGTTATGCAACTACAGCAACAACAACAAATATACGCTCGCAACACACTCGTCGTTGCCGCATAAGTGCAATAGTGAGCGCCAGGCAGCGGGTGGGCAGCTGCAAACAGAGCGCAGCATGCAACAAGAGCAGCGCAAGTGGCATCAAACTCCATCTGCATACACAGCAGTAGCAGAAAATACCGAATTTGATCCGAAACTCTCCGCCGCCGAAACTTCGCAGTGTCAAATTGCTATGAAAGCAGCAGCAACAACAACAAAAAACAAAGCCAGCTCCCAGCTACTTTCAATCAAATTTACAACGTCGCCAACGGTAAATGTAGCAATCGTTGCCAATACGAAGCGAACACGAAAGTCTTTGGAAACGGCTTTCGTGTGTCCGCGCGCCGCTAAAGCGAACGCTGGCTCTACGCTGGCACCCGTAAATTCGTTGACTCCTAACAAAGGCGTCTACCATACTTACAAACACCTACGCACCTGCAGCATTACCAACAACAAGCAACACAACAACAACACGTGCCGCTGGCGCACGCTGGTCTGCACTTCTGGAGCAAGCGCTCGTCATTGTTGAAGACTTCGTCTGCTGTCGTTCATCAAAGTATGCGTCCAGCAGTGAATTGAACAACAACAATAACGGCAGCAGCATTGCAAACGGTTTTGTTTGGTTGTTGCCCGTGCTTTGCCTGTTGGCTGCATTCGGCTGTGGTCAAGCTGGTTTCGCTTGCCTGAGTAATCCTTGCGTTTTTGGTGTCTGCATCGATGGCTTGAATAGGTAAGTGAAAAGACTGTGTTCATACTATACATACTTATATTAGTACCTCCCTGCACAAATACTATGCTGGTTTTTCATTTTCATTTTATTTTTTTTTTTATATTTTTAAGTTACCACAAGTCGTTGTAAGTTCCAATTTTAGTAAAAGTTTCATATTTCTTACAAAAACTTATCCTCCTCTACAATTATGAAATTTTTTATTAATTTTTCTCTTCTTCCCAAGTTTATATAATCCCAGCTTATAATTTTAACCACTTCTCGGTGCTGATCACTTACATCTCGTACAGTAATGCAGCATTAGTCGAGACAACAACCCACTAAATCTAGTACAAATCACTCAATCTAGCACAAATCACTTAATCTTTAGAATATGTCAAACAAGACTCGCTTACCTCAGAATCAAAGCATGCCAATGGAAAGTGTGAGAAGTCCACAAAAACTGATCTCGGGACTAAACCCGGGACAACAACCAACAGTCAACATCTCTGACAACAACCTACATACACGCTCCCAGAGGTGTTCGGTGCTAATTTCCCAAGTACTTAGAAGAAATTTGATGCTAGCTACTGCAAGCTAAACCTCTAAAGCGCAAATAAAGGTCTTTGTTGTCGTATTTTCTTACTAATTGATGCTGCGCTTTTTATCTCGAAAAGTTCGAAAATTAAAAAAAGCCTATTGGATACTTTTAAAAAGTACGCCCTCTGGATCATAGAAACCTCGAAAATTATTCTGTATGCCAAAAGTTTTAGGTTTTGGTCTTTAACGAAAGAGATCAAACATTTAAAAATTTTGCTTAGTAAATTCACTTTTATAGTAACTATATATATGTCAGAGAATTTCTTAATGAATACATAATCTAAACATTCCGTGGTCCGCACAAGCTTTGACTTTATACTGGATCCTTTGGATCATGGAAAGTTAATTCTGGCGGCTTTTTCTCTACTCACATGCCTGTGAGAGAATTGTGGATAGATAGAAACTGTTAGAAGAATAGTGAAGACAGTGAACTTATTTACGGATGAGTTAGAGGGATATATTATCAGGAACTCTCCATCAAATTCAGTTTCAGATTTCTTCACTAGTGGTGCGTTTTTCAAGCTGATGTTACTGTCGTTAAGGTAGCAGAACATTTACTGCTCCGGAGTGCAGCCTCCTTCTGACAAATGGCTATCTATTCTGATAGCAGCGCTGCGATACTAGTCTCGAGCTCACCAACAGTGCTTTCAGGGCTGGTAAAAGAATACCTAACTACGTTATCAATGGCATCGAGTCATTTTTCGAATAAGTTTAGTATGGGTGCCAGGCCACAGCGGAATCGAAGGCAGCTGTAAAGCCAATGAACTCGCAAAGAAGGATACCCTAGCTCCGCTACTGCTAAAATATAAACGCATTAGAACTCAGCTCAGAATTTTTATAGATGGTACATATTAAAAAATCTATGGAAATTGCATACAGCCTTACTTAAAAAGCCGAATATCTCGAGAAGTATTAATGTTAGCGATTTTGACCTCGAACCTTTTTTATAGCAAATAAAATTTCCTACAAATTTGTGATGTGCATTTTTTATAACTCCTGTCATTTACGAGATATATACAAAAAAATGCGAAATTCTTGGAAAAATCGGGTTTAGAGCTCCGTACTACCTCGCCGGTGTGAGTTACGACTTTGTTGCACTGAGCACTTTTGTAGAGTGAACAATTCTGAGAAATATGCGTCTAAAGTCAAAGCGATGCCATAAAGTACCTCTGATCTGTAGGAATTAAAGATAAAAATACACGATTGTAGTGTATTTTCTATGGAAAATTTTTACAGGCCTTGGTCCAGTTCCTAATATTAATATTAAGAGGCTACAATTTTCATGAACTTTTTTAGGGTATTTCGAAGGAAATTTCGTGACGGGACTCTACATTATATATTTCTTTGGAACACAGTGATCGAGCCTTAATGTCTGACGCGACTTAGCCATCGTTTTGGACTATAAAATAATGAATTAATTAATGTATTCTTCTTTGTCCTCTTCTTCTCTTCCTCACTCCTTACCTTAAGCCTCTTTCTCAACTTTCCTTGAGCACTAAAACATACCACATATATTTCAAACACATATTGCTGCACACACCAATCCACCGGTCAACCTTGTAGACATTCATATGTCGCATGCACTTAGCCACTCAGTGAGCCACACTCTCTTTTTACCGATGGGCCCACTGCAGTCCCACTGTTGCACCTAAGTTTATCGACAAAGTGGCTAACAACATCCTTTAAGCGTCGCACTCGCTCACCTTTAACTTTTCTTTTCAACTCTTTCGTTTCGAACATCATTACGTGTTTGTTTAACGTTTTTGTTCCCCCACTGCAGTACACACACAAACAATATGTGCATGTGTGCGTGTGAGACGATACTCAAATACCAATCAACCCGTTCGAGTGGCAATAAACCACGTTGCTGGCAAAGCAGCATTAACGTTGATTACTTTAGCCCCGCGTGTGTCATTAAAGTGTCGAGTGCACAAAAGTGCTCCAACTGCACTTCCACCTTCTCAAAATATACTTGCAACAACGCCCCACCCTCACCACCATCTCTGCACTTATGCGTCTGACTTACATAGAAAGCAGCCGGTGGGTGTGAGGCTGTCAGGGGGTCATAGGTCATATGCGTTCACACCACAATTGACTTTAAGTGGTCGACGGTTTCCCCAAACACACACATATATATATGCAAGTCCACACCAGTTACATGCTCACACAAACACACACACACACATATGCTGTCCAAGTCAAGGTATGTGGAAATATATGTGTCTGTTCTACACCTATATTCATTGGTGTATTATCCTTTGGTTTTTCTGTGGTTTGTTTTACGGCCACCGGGCGTACATACGTGCAATGCACAGTGAGGCGACTTAGGTTTTATTAATATATTTTTTTATAAGACAAATTGAAGGAAGTGGCTGCAACGTTTCAATTTTATATGTGTCAAGAAAACACATACCACCAAAAATTCGACAAAAATTTTTAAAAGGAGTTTTACTTTTTTTCAATCCTAAATGTATGCTTCAATTTTGTGAAAAAGTGATTTTATGTATTCGATTTAATATGTATCAAGAAAAATGTACATTCAAAAATTCGTTAAAAATTTTTAAGAGGAGTTTTACTTTTTTCAACCCTAAATTTATGCTTCAACTTTTTGAAAAAGTGATTTTTTGTTATATTAAACGCTTAAAATTTTTATATTTCGTACCGTTTTCGTTGCATCAATTTGATAGGATTTCACAGTGTAAAATTGGCAACTTCTTGAAAATTTCCAACCCTAAATGTATGCTTACTTTTTGTTAAAAGTTATTTCTTCTTAGACTGAAGGCTTGAAAAAGGATATATTTAGAGCTTTTTTAGTGGAATGTATGATATTCAAGTTTTTCTACGTCTAGAAATGTCAATTTCCTGAGAACCTCTAAATGATGCCTAAATGTATGCTTCCATTTTTTTTAAAAAGTGATTTTTTGTTATATTAAACGTTTTGAATTTTTATATTTCACACCGTTTTCATTGAATAATTTTTATATCTTTTCTAAATTTAGATTTGACAACTATTTGAAAATTTTCAAGCCTAAATGTATGCTTCGCTTTTGTCAAAATTGATTTCTTCTTAAGCTAAGCGCTTAAAAAACTATATATTTCGAACAGTTTTAGTTGAATGCACATTATTCAAGCCTTTCTAAGTCTAGAACTGACAATTTCTTTAGAAGTTCTTAAGGATTTCCACTTTACTAATAAGCCTTTATAAGCCCTACATTATTCAAATTTAAGAACTTTATGTGGAAAAATATATATTTCTGCATTAGAGATTCACTGTGCTTCGTCTATCTGCAACACTCTGCCTGCCACATTTCCTTCCACCCTCTTTCCCTCCATCTTTCTCTTCAGCTCGTTTGATTAGTTCGATTATTTGAAGTCATCAGTGGTCAGCAACTCACTTTGTTTATTCGTGTGGCTAGTACTGAATTGAAATGCGTTTTTGCTAATGACAACAAGCGTTTCTTTACTTCTTTTCAATTGCATTTGCTGGCTGCTCTTCGGCTTGTGGTATGCAACTGCATTCAACGACAACTTGTCGCAGCGATTGACAGCAATCGATTGCTGCGAAGGCAAATAAAAATGCGTATTTCAATGTGTATTAGGTGAGGTTATTTACACATTTATTGTGTCATTTATCGTGTCTGTTTTTAATGATTTTTGGAAATTGTACCACAAGTATACACAATTCTCACAATTTAAAATTTTTTCATAAGCGTAAAAACGATTTCTTATAGGTGTGCGTCTCCGTTGATTTAACAACTCGCCTGAATGTAGGCAAAGTTCGCCTTTTTTCTGCCACTAAATAGCAGAACGCTGCTTTCGAATAATTTTTAAGGTTTTAGTCTACTTTTATAGAAAAATAATGCATAACTTAAACTTCACTGAGTAAATATTAGTACACATATGTACGAATTGAAGTGAGATATTTGACTTCGACTAGGTGTGCGACTAATCTCATTTGCTAGCACTCTTAAAAGCAGGCAAAACAATAAAATTTTTCCAAATTGAAGTGCACCTGAACTTTTCTACAATTTTGAGTGTGCAACAACACTCCAGTCAAAAAAATTCAGTTGAAAACCCTTTTCAGTAATTTTTAGTATTATTAAACTCACCTTCGATATTGCTTGAACACCACCTGGTGTTAATACTTATTAAAAATTGAGTGTCACAGCTGTTGTAGCCGCTGCCAAAATTCTACTCAAATGAAATGGAAATTGGAAATAGCCAAAAATTCCACCAAAGGCCAAACAAAAGTAAGCAAATATCTGGCAATCCACAGCCAGCTAGCTATTTAATGCTGCTAATGTGTGCAACATGTGTGGCAAAGGTCACAAATGTGGCAAGTGAGCATTATACCTAGTAATACACAAAGGAAGTGTGAAAAAGAAAGTGGCAAAGAGAGTGCCGGTTAGTGCCAAATATGGATTTGGCAAACGTGTGGCGCTGCGAAGAAAATAGAAAAAAACAAGTAACTACAACAAATGCAACAACTGCTTTGGGGCTTCTATTAGCTCTATTGCATAAAAGAAGTCGAAAAAAATCACCGTATTTGTAGAAATGGTTTAATGCCAGCTCATTTCTGTAATGGTGATAAGGCAAATGGCATGATATGCTTTGAGCCTAACAGCTGGCTGCTTAACAAACTGCTGATTTACTACTTTTATCAACTGGCAAGCAGAAACTTGGCAAGCAGCATGCGAATATGGCGAAACTAAAGCAAGTATTATTGCAAAGAGATTTCACAAAGAAAACGTAATTGAGTGTGGACCACCGACAGGGTATGATTTAAAGCAAAAACAGAGCAAAGAAGAAGAACTTAGCAAAGAAATCATAAAACCAATTATAGCAAATATATGCAATATGAAGCTAAAACATGTATGAAACAAGAAAAATATGTTAACTTTGGCAGCATGGAAGCAAAAATACACTTCACATTTGCCTTTCTTATGGCTTAAAAGTGTAAAAAAGGAGTTTGCCTTGAAGTTATTCGCTTAGTTTGTATGACAGCTATATGCTATAGTTAACCGATCTAAACAATTTCTTCAGATATTGTAGCGCTGCCTTGGAAAATAACTCACACTAAATTTCCTGAAGATATCTCGTCAAATAAATAAGTTGTTCATACAAGCACTTGATTTCGATCGGTCCCTTTGTATGGCAGCTATATGTTATAGTGGTCCGATTCTAAAAAAATTCTTTGGAGATTACACCATGGCTTCAGGCAATCACCCATGCCAATTTTCTTGATGATAACTTTTCAAATCAAATAGTTTTCCATACAAACAATTGATTCCGATCGTTCAGTTTGTATGGCAGCTATATGCTGTAGTGAACCGATCTGAGCAATTTCTTCAGATATCGTAGCGTTGTCTTGGAAAGTAATTCATGCCAAATATCTTGAAGATATCTCGTCAAATAAAAAGGTTTTTCATACTAGAACTTAATTTAGATCGTTCAGTTTGTATGACAGCTACACGCCATAGTAGTCCGATCTTAACAATATGATCGGAGATTATAACGCTATCTTGGGCAATTATGTGTGCCAAATTTCATGCAGATATCTTAACAAATAAAAAAGATTTTCCCACAAGAACTATATCTTCTTCCTTAGTTTGCATGGCAGCTATATGCTATAGTTGTCCGATATCGTTGATTCCAACATGAGAGAAGCTTATTGAGAAGAAATGAACGTGTGCAAAATTTCAGATCGATACCTCAAAAATTAAGGGAACAATTTACGTATATAAAACCAGAAGTACAGATGGACAGAGAAGCGAACAAAGCTAAATCAACACAGCTTGTCAGGCTGATCATTTATACTTATACTTTATAGGGCCTTAAAATCTCCTTTTCTGAATTACAAACCTCGTGGCATACTCAGCATACACAGTTCAGGGTATAGTAAGAAGCAGCACATATTTCAACACGAAGTGCGAATCCACGAAGAGCGTCCAGGAAGCAGGCAGCAAATGAAGGGCTTCCTCAGTCTTTTGCTGCAAAATCTCTACCATATTACAGCAACTAACTCGCAATAACTAAGTGAAGCAATTGCAAGTAGAAAAGGGCTTATAATATCCTCAAATGAATATGTGTGTGCAACACAACAGTAAAAATACCAACTAAATTACAAAGAAGCTACAAAAAAATGTGCACAATAAAAAAGTAGTTAAGAAGCAATAACAACTTCTTGTGAGCGCACAGCAAAAGCAGCAAAGCATTGCAACGTAAACTATATTAAATGGGCAAAAGCGGTGCGCGTAAGAAAAAAATGAGGTAACGTATACGCACTGGCGCACAGCAAAGCCACAGCTGCACTACACCTACACGCATATGTATTATTAGATGTATGTATGTATGTAAGCGCACAATACCTCGCACTGACTACATTTGAAGGTGTATGCGTTAGAATATGTGTATGTGTGGCGTCTTTAGGTCGCTCCGCTGTTTTCCTGGTTGAGTTGCTGATGTGCGTGTGCATATGTATGTACATGGTGCTTGAGAAGGCTTTGCGAAGTTGTTAAAAGTTTGTCGTGCAGCATATACAGTTTTTTTCTTGCTATTTTATTAGTAAAAAGTGGCTGCCTTCGTTACTATTTATAAAAGCAGCTGTGCGTACAATCACTACAGCAGTTGTGTTCTCTACATACCCACTTTGTACATCGTATGGGCATTTCTTTGGGCTGCGTATATTTTTAGACTTTTGTGCCACATTTTTTTCTATTCTTATGGAGGCTTCCTTATACTTTGTGGCAAGTGATTAGGCCGGAGACAAGCTTGCTTGTCGGACGCGTTTTTGAGTAGGCAGTTGCTGGTAACGAGTGAGAGCTGTTAGAGAGTCAGAGTTTTTAAAAAAATTTCGAAACTTTGCATGACTTATAGGCTGAATAATAAGTAGGTTATTTTATGCTATTAAACCAGTCATACCGTCGGATGAAATTAGTGTTTGCCCTAAAATATTAAAATAGTATAATCAAACGTTAATTTTTAGATCAAAAAATAAAATTCCTTTTCGAATATTTTTTTTTAGATCAAAGAATGAACTTCCTTTTTAAATCTCTTTCTCGGTCAAAATAGCATGAAGTTTTATTTTGGCACAATTTTGGACTATTTCTAAATAATTATGTATTTTTAAATTTATTAAGTTTTCCGATAGTGAAAAAGATCGTAAATATTGGTATTAAAATACGTAAAAATAATGTTTTTTTTATAGTCCGGGTCAAATTTGATCACAACTGTTTAACTTAATATACTGTTCCATACTTTACTAAAAAATGCTACCTCTATTCGTTTGAAAATATATTGCTATACGATCTCCAGTTCGAAAGTGGATTAATCCTTAAAAACATCAGAGACTAAAATTGCCTCAGATCACATTCCACTTCAAACTAACTTCCACGGAAATGTCAAGTGTGGGTATTCGTTGATATATTTTAACGCACTCATGACTTTCTCTATATTATTTAAGTCCTTTGAAAGAATATTCGACAAAAATTTCGGATTCCGGAGTTCACAGAGTTTTTTAACTTCTCTCAAGTAGATACTCAGTGAATTTTGATAGTTGTAAATTAATAGCGCAGTCACTGTTTCTATACACTTGGCTTCACACGGCTATTTTTGATCATAGAAATATATCATATATTCACTCCGATGAATACAATATGATTCGATGCAAGCCATTGGAAGAATTTCCCTGAACGAAAATCACGTTAAACGAAAATTCGTTGTACTGACTCTTAGCGAAGAAACTGTGTCTTAGAAAGAAACAAGTCTGACTCGTATAGAAAAATGTATGACTCAAGGAAAATAAAATTTAACAAGATGAAAAAAGTTTGACTCAAAGAGAAAACAATCTGACTAACAGAGAAAAGACCGAAACGAAAAAAAATCTGAGTCCGTCAATAAAAGCTAGCTTACTCAGCAAGCTCTAACTCAAAGAGAAACAAGAGATTCAAAACACACAAGCAATTTTTCAAATGGAAAAAAACTGACCTTAAAAGAAAAAATTCTCACTCAAAGTGAAAAGCTCTGTCTCACAGTGAGACAAGCCTGACTGAAAAAGAAAAAAATAAATTGAAATCACAAAAACAAATTTTCAAAGGGAAAAAACCAAATTCAAGAGAAAAAACTCTCACTCAAAAAAATATATTTTAAGAGAAAAACTGATTCAAAGCGAAAAATATATTTTCTAACAAAAAAATATAACTTAAAAAAGAACAAGAAAAACATCAAAGAGACAAATCTCAGACTCAAAGAGAACCAAGAATGACTCAAAAAAAATATCACAGACCCAAAGAAAACCAATTCTGGCTGAAAGAGAAAAAAGAGGTTCAAAGCACAAAACCAAATTTTCAAATGAAAAAAACCGAGTTCAAAAGAATAACTCTCACTCAATGCGCAATAATAGTAACTCATTACGAAAAAACTCTAACTATGAGTAAAAAAATTATGACTCAAAATTAAAAAAAAAACTGATTTTAAGAGAAAAAGTCACTCAAAGCGACATACCTATTATTCAAACAGTATAGAATCTGATCTAAAGCAAAAAAATGCTGATTCACAAAAAAAACGCTGACTCTAGTAAAATTCTCAGACCCAAACAGCAAACTCTCAGAACCAAAGAAAAAATTATAACACAAAGGGAACAAATTCTGACTCAAAGAGAACAAATACTGACTGAAAGAGAAATAAAGATGCCAAAATATTTCAAAGAGAATTTGCTTTATTTCAACGGTCCATCTAAATCGTCTTAAGAAGATTTCCAATAAAAGTACTTGTTCTTATTTGATATACTGAAAAGATCAGTAACATAGAGCCATTTTTTTAAGAACACGCTTGAAATCTTTAAAAGCTTTAAACAAATATTTTTGAGACCGGAAATAGTTTCCTTATATTCATATTATTTATTATTTTACTTATTCCGACTGTAACCAAATCTAGCGCCACCTTACTTATTTACTATTCTCATTTGTTATTTTGTTTGTTAATTTTTTCCTGCCGTTACGTTTGTGTCATTCCAGCAACTTTGCGGTGGCATTATTATACACACCTACACACACACATGCACACGTATGCAAATGCATTAATGCAAAAGCAGGAAATTGTATACAAAAACACATTTAAAACTACACCTGACAGCACCAAAAAACACAAAAGCGTAAAATTAAATGTGCCTCCACACAGGCACAGACACAAACACACCATACACATACATTTTCTTGCCGTTGCCAGCACTGGTCCCTCATATTTGTATGTGTATGTATTTACCGTTAGTCTATAGTATTTTTCATACTTGTTCACCACTAACTAGTCTCTGCTGTGTCTTCTTTCCATTTAATACTCATTTGTTTTGTTGTTGTTGTTGGTGTTTGTTTATATTTTTTTCGTTTTCTCACTTTTGACTATCCAGCAGCTCGTATTCATGCTACTGCATCGACGGTTACACGGGAATTCAGTGCCAAACAAATTGGGATGAATGCTGGTCGGGGCCCTGCCAAAACGGCGGCACTTGCATAGATGGCGTCGCCTATTACAACTGCACGTGTCCGGATGGTTTTACTGGTAAGTGGAGTCGCTCGCACAGCATGCGGTGAGCGCTTTCAAAAGCGCTCGTGCACAAACACACATACATACATACATATATGTAACTACAGCTTATGAGTTGCTTTATACATGTGTTTGTATGTGTGTGTGTGTGTGTGTATTTGCAATACTCCTAACCTCACTTATTTGCCTCCATACAATACTTTTATATTTTTTATTGCCATTCAGTTCCTGTTGCCACTGTTGTTGTTGTTCCTGTTATTGTTGCAACAACAGGCCAACAACTCGAAAGCGTCGAGACTCGGAAACTCTATTTTAGTGCTATTTTTAAGCTACTCACATTTGTTTGGCCATTGTTTCGCCGCTATCCCAATGCGAATGTGAGTGGGTCTGAAGGAGAGCACACACACACACACTTTTATGTATATAACTTTACAAACACACATGTCGGTCGCTGACGTGTGTGGTAGCCTGCATATGTGTGCGCGTGTGGCGCACGTGTAAAATGAATTTTATTGTGTTAGGAACAAACGAGACCGCAAACCAAGAAAACAAAACAATACTTGAAAGCAGAAAATGGAAAAAGTGTGTAAATAACGCAAATATACGAATAAATATAGATATACATGTAAAGAAGAAGTAAGTGTGTTATTGTAAGCAGCCAAAAGTTCGGTTTGATGCTGCACAGATTTTATACGCTAAACAAAATTAGAATAAGTAATAGCTATAATATTTTGTGATAATCTTTAAAATCAATTAAGACAACAAAAAAATTTTAAGTTCAGTTGCGCAGAAGCTAAATACCATTCAGAAATACAAAAGTGTCCTTACAAGAACTTGATTACCACCGATCAGTTTGTATGGCAACTGTATGCTATAGTGGTTCGATCGGGACAGAATCTTTGGAGATTGCATAGTTGTCTTCAGCCATCATCCAAACCAAGTTTCTGGAAGTTAACTCGTCAAATAAAATAGTTTCCTATGCAAGAGCATGATTTTAATTGTTCAGTTTGTATGGCAGCTATATGCTATAGTGATCCAATATGAGCAATTTCTAGGCAGTTTACATAATTGCATAGAACCAAAATAAATGCCAAATTTCGTAAAGATCTCTCATCAAACAAAAAAGTTTCCGATACAAGAACTTGGCTCTGATCACTCAGTTTGTATGTCAGCTATATGATATAATGGTCCGATAAGACCGATTCCGACAAACAAGTAGTTACTTTTGAAGAAGAGAACCTGTACAAAATTTCAAAGCGATATCTCAAAAACTGAGGGACTAGTTCGTATATACAGACGGACAAAGGAACATGGCTTGAACGACTCAGCTCGTCACGCTGACCAATTATGCATATGTTGTATTTGATAGGGTTTTAGACGTTTTGACTACGAGATCTTTCTAGAGAGAATATAACGCAGAAGATCCACTGAACTACTTGCTCTTATTCATATTCAACTTGCCACAATCGTAGGTGTTCTTAACGGAAAGTGTCTTATAGGTGTACATATATGTGCTAAGGCTGAAAATTAATCGAGCAATAGTTCTTCAGCTTTTACGACACTGAGACTGATTCTTATAACTTCGGCGCACCTGGCAAAAGAGCCGAAGATGATAAAGAAGGAACTTCTTTCTAATTTGGAAAATTTAGGTATCATAATGGACCGGTGTGCACAGCTGTCTAAGTGGGTTTCGTTTTAAATCGATATTTTAACCTAACGTAACCTAAGTAGCGTCTTCGAGTTGATTCACTAGCAGTGCCAATCATCTGCATATACATATGTATATAGATCAGTCGAAATTTTTCACGGTTTTGATCACAAATAAGACTCCATAACACTCACAGTTAATCTCTCTCTCCCTCTCTCTCTCTCTCTCTCTCTCTCTCTCTCTCTCTCTCTCTCTATCTCTCTGAGAATGTATTGACTTCTCGACGACCAGCTGAAGATTTTTAGCCCGTACACTTATCACTTTTTTCAGAAGTCTTTTGAGAATTTCAGCACAGGAGAGTTGAGTGAAATTCTGTACATTGTTGCTCCACTAATATACTTGCTCGAGTTCCATTTCGTGGACAGCTATTGAGAAATGAAGCTCTCACAATCGCACTCAACTCAAGTTGATATACATGCTGATATAAATTCCAGAAAAAATAAAATTGAACGGGTTAAAAGGTAACTCAAATGGCTCTGTAATTATTAAGCCCTTAGCCCGTATAAACGATACAGTCATATAATTCTTCTTGAGTTCAAAACAAAACTCATACAATCACAACCCTCACTCTTCCTCACACGAAAGGTGACTGCAGACTTCTTCTTCTTTACTGGCGTAGAAACCGTTTTCGTGGTAATAGCCGATTTAACAACAGCGCGCCAGTCGTTTCTCCTCTCCGCTATTTGGCGCCAATTCGAGGTACCAAGTTTAGCCAGTCCCTTCTCCACCTAATATGTCTAACGGAGTGGAGATCTTCCTCTCTTCCTCCGCTGTAACCGACGGGTATTGAACCGAAAATCTTCAAAACTGGAGTGCTCTCTTAGCGCCGGACAAAAAGACCTAACCAGCTTAACCGCTGTTTCCTGATTTGCTGAACTATGTCAATGTCGCCGTATATCTGGCACTGCTCATTATACCATCGACTACAGTATTCACCGCTGCGAATGTTATGCGCAAAAGAGCATTAATCTTCCTAAAAACTTCTCTCTCGAACACTCCTAACACGACTCATCATCGTTCATATCTCTGCACCATATAACAGCACGGGTGTGATGAATGACTTGCAGAGTTTGGTCTGTGTTCGCTGAAAGAGAACTTTACTTTTCAATTGCCTACTCAGTCTGAAGCAGCACTTCTTGGCAAGAATTTTTCTGCGTTGGAATTTCGAGACTAACGCTGTTGTTGCTGTTAATTCTGTTTCGATGTTATGACTGTCAGCAGTGAAATCGCGAATGCGACGACTGATTGTTTGATGACAGGAGATATTTCATTTTGTTGTCGTTCACAGCCAGAGCAGACTACTCGCACGGAATTGTGTTCGCGACCGCTTTTAGTGGTAAATTACAACGATATTTTAACGAACCGATAAAAAAATTCGATTGGAGCCTTGATTTGGATCATAAAAGTTTATTAGAATTTCGAAACTCACTCACTTAAATTAAGACCTAGTCTTTCTAATAGGAATCGAATTTCGAAATAACTCTGATTACCTATATTACTTGCTACGTACTTGGGCTACAGTCAACTCTCAAACCTCCAGTAGACGATGTTCATCCTATGTGAAGGTACAGAACTGTAGAAGTATCGAAAATATATAAAACAAGTACACTTTTTCGCGCAGTCCTTTTTTAAAATCTTTTTACTATGTTTAAAGTGGAAATAAAGCTGAACTTTCACACAGAATATATGTTATATTTTTATATATAATATATTCAGCTGTAGGTGCATTCGATTTGGTATGCACTTAATTTTGAATACAAGCATATCTTAATACATATATATTCAGGTATATCGCGCAGACACCGAAACTCTCTGTAACCTTTCGTTCTCGCTCTCTGACTACATCTCCACCAACAACCTTAACACATATATATATATATATTGTAACTATGTAAGTATGTATGGCCATGCATAAATGATGTCAATGTGAACATTCTCGCATTCCGTTATTTGTTGCGGAAGTACTCTCGGCGCTACGTGTGAAGCACTTAGCCGAAATGGAGCAAAGAAATGTAAACAATGCAGCGCACACTTACCCATATACCAACGCACAGATGTTCGTATACATGTGATATATTTATATATATACATATATGTATATATTTCCTAGGCGCTTAACTGTAGCTGTAAACATTTTTGGGAACAAATCTACAAGTTTAGCGCTAACATTTTTTGCCACTTTCTTCACTGGACGAATTCATGCACGTAATGCACTTCGGCAATCACAGCCGTGTGCGCAGCTGTGCGTGAGTGTGTAGGGACTCCCACTTTGCATGCATATTTAAAGTGTGTAACAGCGAGTCATTTGCCATTTTCGAACACTTATTCGTAGCCATTGAAGTATGTAAGGAAATTTATTATTCCGGCACGATGTGTTGAAACTCAGTTAGCGGTTAACTTCAGCATTTCGGTTTGTACGAAACCAGCAATTCGTGTGGTGCGTTTTGTTTATAGCAAATTGCTTTTAAAGGAGTAAGCGAGATACTATATAAAATTACTTGTTTTCCCTAAACAGGAAATAATAAAATTGGTGCATTTCTCCGTCTATATATACGCGAGATATACCTTTAATTTTTGAGATAATGATCTGAAATTTTGCATGCGTTCTTTTCTTCCCAAAAAGCTGTTTATAAGTCGGAACTGCCAATATTAGACCTGTATTCCATATAGCTACCACACAAACTGTAGGATCGTAATGAAGTGCTTGTACGGAAAACTCTTTTTTTGTTGAGATCTCTTAACGAAATTACCCGAAGACATTTTTCATTCTTCTTCTTCCATGTTAAAAAAGTCGTTTGTCTTACATTTTTATTGACTTCATTTTAATACTTTCGATTAAAATATCGATAAAGTTGTTGATAACTTATCGATATATGATGACTTTATTTTAATATTTTCGTTCAAAAACATATCGATAAAATTGTTGATAACTTTGTCGATAAATCGATTTGTGTCTGTAATATTTTACATACATAATATGTTCAATAATCGATACATCCATTTTAGACTATCATTTTACTTCACCTAACCCCTAAGAGAAAAAGAGGCGAGTCTAAAAGCTAAAATATAATATAATATCCACTCTCTTCTCGTGCTCAGAGACTTAACCTCACTTTTGATCGCATATTTCTGGATTCTTTTTTCGTGTAGTCAGCATGAAATGTTTTCACTACAATAGTTATCGGTATGACTTTTAAAAATAAGTGCTTAGGTTAGGTTAGGTTAAAAGGTCGATCCAGACAGCTATCTCACTTGGACAGCTTAGAATGGCGGTCCGTTGTGATACCTAAAACTCCTCAAAATGACCCTCATAAGCGCTTCCGGCCGACCAAGAATTTGTTGAGGCGACTATTGTCAGTTTTGACTAATTATGACTTCTTGCTTAGACGACTCACTCCTGGTTTGGCGAATGTAAGACAGCCGAGATGCTTCATTCGCAGCCTTTCATAGACGTGGTAATGGAGGAAAAAGTGCCTGGATGATTCCACATCACCCTTCTCCATACAATTTTAATAACTTGCTTCCGCCGGAATTTTTTGCCTTACCGCAAGAATATTTATTGAACAATGTCCAGTAAGAGGCACTACGATTGCGACAACTTTGCTAAGGGTAAGTAGCTGGGAAAATTTCCTGTGTTCTATTCTAAGAGTCAGTCGTCGACTAGTGCCTGCTAAGCGCACACGGGGCAATTGGTGAAATGCTGAAAAGCCGGATGCCATTGAAGATCCAACTCGTTCCTATTAAAATGTGAGCCTCCTCTAACTAGCTCGTCGGCTATGCAGTTGACAGCAATTTCGCTATGATCAGGTACCTAAACCAGTCTAATGATAAAGTAGTTGGTTGCTATTTCTAGTGAGGACAGACACCGGCTATTCTTTGGCTTTAAGGATAACCGCCAAAGACTGAAACCTTTTCCTCTTTCCAAATGAGACGATGTAGGTCTGCGTAGACATTCACCTGGCAGCCTCGTTCCTCAAGTTTATTTAAAAGGTCGTTCAGTACTAAGACCCAGAGCAAAGTGGAAAAATCGCTACCCTGTATAGCGCTTTTCTTTACCTTCTGAAGTACCCATGCATTTTTCCACTGCGTTTTGTCCCAAAAAAGACATGCTTGGGATCAGCTTCGTCCTCAAACGTCTTAAAAACTCCAATATTCGCTTGCAGCCGCCCATTTCTAAACGCCCCTCGATAACCAAAAAGGTAGCCACAGCACAGTCTTTATGTATAAATGCGCCCGCAAGCCATTATATACCCTTATTGTAGGCATGCTGAGCATGGTTCCTTGGAATTCGACCCCTAATAAATCTCTGAGTCTCTCTTGCGTTTATAGAAACGAGGAGAGACTGAAAGCCATATAGTCCTTAACAGTGACATGCCAGCTTTTACCGACCTTCGGTATGAGCACTAATCTAACCCACGTACAAGCCGCGGGAGTAACTTTTTACTCCTGCAACTTATAAAAACAGCATGTTTGCATCGAGAGCCAAAAAAACATGAAACGAGCTTCCTGTGAATAATATTTTAAAATTCATAACATTGATATGCCAACGCATGCTAATTAAATACGTTTTCGCCTGTAGCGTTTTTCTACTTGCAACGGCAGTCAAATGCACCTATACACACTTCATTTCTAACGGCAAAAACATATATATTTTTATATTCATGAAGAAATTCCCTCTGATCAGCAGATTCAAATGAAACTCAGCATTGCCAGGCTTAACGCGTTGCCAGAGTCAGGCGTACCGATGCGCCGGGAAAAATGAAATCAAAACGCTTACGCAGCAACACACACACCCAACATGCATATACTTGTACAGACACACACATGCGCGCGCGTACATAAATACACATCCACATGGGCGCATTCTTATATAGACGCACACTAATGCAATTGCATGCCGTTTGGCTGTCACGAGCGCCGCCTCTCCATTGCTTTTTGCGCGCCGTCATTATAGCCGGCAGCTTATGATGATATCATGTCTCCGCAGCACTCACAACCGGCGCTGAGCGGGTAACGGTAGTTAAAAGTGACTTAAACAAGCAGGACGTGTGGGTGTACGCTGGCATTTGCAAAAACGCGCTGCTACCAGCAATCAGCGCGCCTCATATCAACTATCCACCGCCACTAACTAACTAACGCACACATACTAACACACACACTCATTCTAAAGTCACAGCGTTGCATGTGGGACTTGCGTTGCCTTCAGCGCTCGCAAAGCTGCGCTTTTTACCGTCACTATTTTTGCGCTTGCCTACCTCTCATCCGCCCACGTTATTTTCTCTCTACTTAATTTGCATGCGCCGCGCTGCGCCCCGCGTCGCCATGCTTGCAACATAGCGCTACCTTTGCGCATTGCTGCAGCGCTGTGTGTACGCTGGCATGCTTTATTGTTGTTGTCATGGCAGTTTTTGTTATTACGCAGACATGATACTGCGAGCGCGTGGTAATTACGTTGCATGCAACGCATAATGAGCAGCATAGGTGGCAAATCGCAGCGCTGCGCTTACCTAACGGCAAATTTCCCATCCATCCACCGCCAAGTGCGTGTGTGTTATAGAAAATATGCAAACAAAATAAATTGGAAAATTGTATAATAACAAAATATTACAACAAAACGGCCATTTTCTGAGGCGCAAAAATTAAATGAGGAAAGTTGCAACGAGTGCGTGCAATCAAATGTGCGTTGGTATTTTTCATAAAGATTTTTTTCTATTTTGCATTTTGTCTAACGTCCTTGATGTGCGGCTAGCGGCTGTTAGCGCGTAGGTACTTACAACAACACACGTTAGAACATTGCAACAACCATGTGGCAAGCTAAATGATGCATTTAAATTGCTTCGTCAAAGCATGACGCCACATGCGGCAAGCGGGCAGAAATAACGTCACAATAATATGTATGTTAAACAGCAACAATAACAAAAACAACAATGTGCGCTGGTGTCTGGCACTCAACACTGGCATTGCTGGTTGCTGAACAAGTGCGCCTGAGTGCATATTTAAAAAGTGATGCTGAAATATTTTCAAACACACATGCATAGATGATTCATGCACATGCATATATATTATATACACATCCATATATATAATATACATACATATATACAAGCTTACATATATGAGTTGTTCACAAGGCATACAGTGCCATTACTGCAATTTCAGTGGCCTAAGTTGGCAGGACTCTGCACACAATGGCTTTCGTCAACATCGCCTACTCACTTCCTTCTGCAGTCGCGGCCGCGGTCGCTTAGTTGTGCAGCATTTATGAAATGCAGCGAAATTTGTTTGCAAATGTGTTTGACTGCCTCATATGAGTTCAAAAGTATGCTTGGAAGCCGCGTAGCATTTTACGGCTGCCATGACAGCTGGCTAACTGTTGTATTTACGGCACATTTGAATTAATAGATGGGAACATAGCTTAATAACTCGCCATAAAATGCTTGATAGTCATACCTTCTCCCACAAAAGTTTATTTGCTGAGACCTTTATTAACTCGAGTTTTAACACAAACATACGATAAATTTATCGATAAATCTTTCTGTTATTTAGTTACCAAAAAATCGGTTCTCTTACTTTATTTTAGTAATTTCGATTTAAAAAAATGTCGATAACTTTGTCGATAAATCGATTTGTGTTGTTAATATTTTATATACGTAATATGCACAACCACTGATGTATTCATTTTGGACTATTATATTACTTTAACCAAGCTTTAAGGCTAACCAAATCTCACATAACCATGACGTGAAAAAATATATCGATTTTTTCTCTACATTTAGTACAGTTCTTAATGTTTAAGATCGACTTATTCGCTTTTATCAATATTGACTTGAGTTTAGGTATGCTCGATAAAAATATCACTAAAAAATAAGCCCAAGAAAAATCGATTTTTGATTAACATATCTATAGATGGATCAAATATTTTCTATCAAAGTATGGACATGGGTTTTCATATTTATGATATGCTTATCGATAAATAATTTTTTTCGCGTAATATTTTCTTGTAAAAATTCGTTTAACTTTCAGTCATTTTAAATACAAATTAACATTTTCTATAAAAGTTATCGATACATCGATTTCTGCTTTTACTATTTTATATATCTAACATCCAAAACTTTCGTTATAATAATTGTCGACTTTTACTTTACTTCACTTAAAATTTAAATGCATCTAAAGCGCACATAACGATGGCGTGGAAAACACATATCGATATTTTCCCTTTGAAAAAAAATATTTTCGATAAAGGTATCGAAATTTTTTCTAAAAAATTATCGATATTTTCCTTTCGATTAGTATAGTCATTAACGTTAACTGCCGATCGATTTAATTTCATTTATATTAACTTGAATAAAAATAGTTTCGATAAAGGTATCGAAATATATTTGATAAAAGTATCGATATTATCCATTCGATTAGTACAGTCGTAAACGCTAAAATTATCTATATCTACATTTAAATATTTTCGATAATAATATCGATAGAGTTGTTGACAAATTGGTTTTTGATAAAATTATTTTCAGTATATACAAGGAGTTTTCCAAAGTAAACAGGATTTTTAAATCTAGAGCCCCCTGGTGGTGCCATCTATATGTCGACTGTTGCGTTAGAATCTGCTATCTTTATCGATTGTTCAGTGAGAATTTCATGACATTTCATTGGTTGGCAGTGAAGTGATTGCGTTTCAAGTGTCAGTATGTTTGTGTTATCGGTGCGAAAATGAGTTTCGAACATTGAGCCAACATTAAATTTTGTTTTATATTGGTAAAATTTTTACTGAAACATTTCAATTTTTGAAAAAAGTTTATGGCGATGATTGCCTATCCCGTAGCACGAGTGCACGAGTGGTTTCAACGTTTTCAAAGTGGTCGTGAGGACGTACATGACGATCAACATGTGGGCCAACAAACTTCGTGATCACCGGAAATTCCATCGAAACTGTGCGTGAATTCATCAAAAATCAGCCGAAATCATCATTGAAATTAATGGAAATGGAATTGAACATCTCCAAAACATCGATTTATCGCAATTTTACTGAACATTTGGCTTTAAGAAAGGTGTATGCATGGTTTATTCCGCACAAATTGACTCACGACCAAAAATTGCTCAGAATCCAACATTCGACGGACGATTACTTGACCAAAAATCACATTTTAACCCTTAACCACTCCACGTATTTACCTGACATGGCACCGTGCGACTTCTTCCTTTTCGGAAAAATACATTTGCCCATGAAAGGAAAACGTTATCCAGACGTAGAAACCATTCAAAAGGCTTGCACCGGCATACTGTCGGCCTTACTGGCCAACGAGCTAAAACACTCCTTCGACATGTTTTTGGATCGTGCAAAAAACTGTATTGAAGCAGAAGTAGAATAATATTTTTGAATAAAATAAATTGATTTTGCCGAATAACCAATTGTTTTTTTGTTTTTTTTTTGTAATAAGTCCTGTTTACTTTGGAACGCTCCTTGTATGCACGCTATTTCGACTTTTATTTGTTTTTGTTTTAAATTTGAGATCTTTCTCTCATTATAATGTAAAAAGTGTGTTTGTTATTTTCGCCCAAACGTAGACAGAATAAACACATAAAAAACTGAAACATTGAATACATTGTTTTGCCATTGTAGGCAGTCCACATGAAGACATTTTATTGTATTTTGAAGCAAACATTCAAAATGGTTGACATTTAGTAGTATATGTAAAGAACCTGCATTAGAGGTCTCCAATTTTATGACTGCGCTCAAAAGTAGACTATAATATTGTAGATTATGTGAAGCGGCAACAACAAAATCTAAAATAACACTTTATCTGCCTTAATTGGTTAAATTGTATGTTTGCGCCAAAAAGTATACTTCCAATTAAAAAATATATAGTTTCAGGTTCTCTAACTAAAACTATTCGAAAGAAAATATTGCTATATATGCAATCACGAACCTACAACCAGAAAATATTAACAAAAATTAGCCAAGGAGCACTTTCCAGTCATATAAGTCTCAAAAAATATATACACGTCTAAAAGTAAATAACTTTGATCGATTATACTACCATTTCGACATAATTTATTTGAATAGAAAAAAATGAAATTTTTTTAGAAATACTTCCAAGGGGTATGGAGTACCTTTGTAAATACAATCTTTTGTTGCAAATTTACATTTTCACATGAAACTCCTACTTAAAAACGAACCAATACATGCGTACCATACAAACTGTACATACCTAGCCACATATAAAGCAGAAAATCTGTATTTGCCACCACGCTTACGACTGCTTGTGGCAGTTATGCGTTTCAATTTTAATATGAAATGAGGCCAACGCTAATGTGCCCACACACAGGCATTGTTCTATGCTCGCTGCCAATACAATTGTTGTTGGTTTTTATGAACGAATGCAAATGTCAGTGTGTAGAGGCCTTTCGTCGCTGTTTTACGATTGTGTTTGTTGCTATTGTTTTATAAATATTCATGCCATTTCACATCTACGCACCGACGCTACCGTTGTCTGCGGAGATTTACCACCTAATTTACACAAACACACACAGACATTATTCATCTTGGCGGCTGCGATAACTGCGCAGTCTTCAGGGTCAAGGCTCACAACCCGCCTTGACAAGCAAAGCAGAAATGTCTTTGTGTTGGCTCGCAGGCGCAAGAAAATGCGCGCGGATGACTTTTATCTTGCATTTGCTATATTGTGTGCCCTCGAAAAGAAATTATGAATAATGAAAATAATGAAAGGAAGCAAGCTGAATTATGTAAGTGGGAGAACAACACTGTGGGAATACGCAATAGTTAAAATGCGGTGTATTATAAAAAAAAAGAGAATAATTATAGTTTTTCACAATTTTTTTTTTTTTTTTTGAAATTATTGCAATTAAAAAAAACTCAGATTCCCCTCATTCTTAGTAGATTTTCCACGCAAAGTCTTAAAGTTCCACACCTCACTTATAAAAGCTTCTCTACAATGTACCATTTCACATATTTTCGATTAACATTAAGTGCCATAACTCTCCATCTTTAGTGACCTAAATTTTCTGTGCTAATGATTAGTCCGTTAATTGAAGCAACTTTAAGGCAACAGAAAATAATGCCTCACTAAAATCTAGTCTCGTTGCCCGCCTTTCCTAACTTAGCTCATAGCAAATTATAAGCGACGTCAACAACATCGATATTCAAGCTAAAAACAGCAATTAAGTATGTTGAATGAAGTACTGCAAAGCAAAATATTAACAAAACTCGAAATCGAAACTGGGTTAAGCGCCTAAAACGCCGCCACAAACTACGAACGCATCGCGCGCGACAAACCCATCAATATGACGATTCAATTAAACGCGTGTTTGGCTTCATCGCAGCCAAATTCACGAGCGTAATGAATGAAATGCAAAAGCGTGTTCACATCAAAATGAGACCAATTATTTGACGTGAAATATATTATTTATACAATTGTACAGATTTATGCTTATAAATATAGATAGGTGGTGACAGCATTCGTTGTAGAGGCAGCAATGGCGCGCGGCGTCGATAGTTTATTGGCAAACTAGGTTAACAAATTATTTGAAATTCGACATAAAATTCTGCGTCAAATATATAGGTGTGAGTGTACGTGTATATAATAACTGATATGTACAAAAATAATTTTCATTTCATTCACGTTATTGTGCTTCAAATAACTGCTGAAATGCCGAAAAGTGAGCTATGTGGGTTAAATCAACATTTTTGGTTATTGTTATTATTTATACTCTAAACAGGGTATACTAAGTTTGCCTGGAAGTTTGTAACAAACAGAAAGAAATATAGGAGATCATAGTGTGCATGTACTACTGTGTCCAAACATTTGAATTTAAACTGCGCGCGTCGAAAAATTTGGAGAATTATTTTTTTAGGTTGGTAGTACTGTCAGTCACATTTATGTCAAAATATTCATGAGTGTTTGAGATACGTGTCGTTTTGTGAGCTGCTAAAAGTGAGTTTTTCGTTTTTTGCGATGTCGAAATTTGTTGAGCAAAGAATTTGCATTAAATTTTGTTTACGGAATCAATTTTCCGCTGCGGATAGGTTGAGGATGGTGCAGAAAGCCTTTGGTGATGAGGCTATGTCTAAAAAAAATGTTTGCAAGTGTTATAGTGAGTTCCAAGCCGGCCGTGAACGTGTCGAAGACGAAGAGCGTCCAGGGCGACCATCAACCTCAACTGACGAAGTTCACGTTCAACAAATCAAAGATTTGGTGTTGAAAAACCGTCAATTAACAATTAGAGACCTTGCTGATGAAGTTGGGATATCGAAAGGCTCAGCCATACCATTTTGAAGGATGTTTTAGGCCTCAAGCGCATCAAATCTCGACTGGTACCGAAAACATTGAATTTTTTGGAAAAAAGGCTTCGCGTTGAAGTGTGTGAAACGATGCTTTCCGACTAACAGGGTGTCATGAAATGCATTATAACTGGCGGTACGTCTTGGATCTATGCTTGCGACCCAAGAAATATTAGTGGTTATATAAAATGTATATTTTATTATGAGCTTAATCGCTCTGGGTATTTCTGCCCCTCTGTTCGGCTGGATATGTGCAAAGTTGTCCCTCAGTTTTTGAGATATCGAGCTAAAATTTTTCACACATATTTTTAGCCACATAAAGCTACTTATATGATAGAACCATCGAAATCGGACTACTAAGGAGTATAGCAGTCATACAAAGTGGTACAAATAAATCAGGTCCTTGTAAGGAAAACTTTTTTATTTAACTTGATAGCTTCACGAAATTTGATACATATCATTAGCCAAGACAATGATATTATCACCGAAGAAATTGTTCAAATCGGTCCACCATAACTTATAGCTGCCATATAAACTGAGCAATCAAAAAATTGTTCTTGTATAAAAAGTTTTTTACTTGACGAGATATCTTCAACAAATTTGGTATGGATTATTGTCTAAAACACCGCTACAATCTTTGAAGAAATGGTTCGGATCGGACCACTATGGCATACAGCTGCCATACAAAGTGACAGATTAAAATCACGTCCTTATAAATAAAACTTTTTTATATGACAAGATAACTTCACAAAATTCTGCACAAAATATTTTCCAAGATATCTCTACAACTTCCGATGAAATTGTTCCGATCGGAACAGCCGTCATACAAACTGACTACTGAAAATTAAGTTCTTGTATGGAAAGCTACTGAATTATAAAAGATATCTTCACAAAATTCAGCACATATTATTTGCCAAGACTGCATACTAATCTCCAAATATATTATTCAGAACAAGCTGTTATAGCATGTAACTGCCATGCAAACTGAACCATCATAATTAAGTGCTTGTAGGAGAGCTCTTTCATTTAAAGAGATATTTTCATGCAATTTGGTATGGCTTCTTGCCTAAGACAATGACATAATCTCTGAAGAAATTATTTCGATCGGATTACTATAGCATATAGCCGTCATACAAACTGAACGATTGGAGTCAAGTGTTTGTATGAAGAACTTTTTTATTTGACAAGATATCTTCACGAAATTTCGCATGAATTATTACCTGAGACTACTATGCAATATCCGAAAAAAATGTTCCGATCGGATCACCATAGCACATAGCTGCCATACAAACTGATGCATCAACATCAAGTCCTCGTCTTGAAAACTTTTGTATTTGACAAAATATTTTCACCACATAAATGCCAAAACTCTCTCTCTCTCTCTTTTTCTCGTCCTGTTATAGAAAATCCGTTTAATAATAGCAGTTTAATAAATTTTTTTACTTAAAAAAAAATAATATTTCGATCCTTTTCACATCGAGGCTGATTTTTCTGCACTTCACTGCCACACTTGGCCAAAACTCAACTCAGCAGCATGTCGAAACCTTTTGTTCACCTATTAACCCGAAAAGCTGTAGGCCTTTTGTGCAGATTTGCGCTAAAATTTTTCAACTCTCTTTGGTTTACACTCAACAGCTCTACGCTCCGCCATTCAACTGGTATACATATATAGGCTTATATGTGTAAGACTCATAGCCTTGTATGTATTTGTACGAAAAAAAACTACTACTTCGCGCACTTAAAAGCTTTCTTTGAACTCTTTTCATGCAGTATAGCTGCCAAACCTCCTACGTCTTGCCGTCGCAAGTGTGCAGCTCACCACTAGCTGGCAACGTATCGGCTGCATCGCCTACAAATCCTTTTTAATTAATTGCATTTTCAAGTGATTTCCCATTGAATTTTGAAATTACTGCCACCTCATGTCCTGAGCATGCGGCAGGGCCAACGTGCAACACCAACCCACACCGAGCTATTGTGGCAGTGGCAGCGGCAGCGGCAGGGCTGGGTCAAAGCGCGCTTGCTGCGCTAATAATGTGTAGTGACTGGAAATTTTCATGCCGGCTGTGGTTTGCCTTATTGTGGTTGTTGCTGCGACCAGCAACAACAACAAAGTCATTGCTAAGCAATGCCACTGCGCTGGGGACTACGCCCCCAACTGGCATCGGTTGGTTGCTGATTGAGGTTTGGCAGTCGCTGCACCGCTGCATGGCCATGCCAGGCCCTCGAAGGGGTCGTCCACAGCAGCAGCAGGCAGCAGAAGCAGCAGCTTCTTAGCACATTCTATATTATTATTATTTGTTAGCGTCGCTTGCAGCTGCCACGCTGCCACTTGCCACCCCAGCGCGAGCATATTGCGTGTTTGCACTAGTTGCTGTCGCTGCCGGTGCCGCGCTGCTGCTGCTGTCGCTTGTAATCATGTGAATGCATGTGGAAAATTCCACTTCAGATTGCAAAAGCGCGGAAAATTAGAAAATTATTGTGGTTGGCGGCGCGCGGCAGCGGCATGCTGCTGCATTGAGATACAGCGTGTGTGCTGGTGTGTTGCTAATAGCCAGCGCTGGGTTAAGTGGGGCACTAAAGGTAACCGCTTGCCAGCAAGCAGGAAATTGCACATAAAGTATGCACGCAAGTAAACATCGTTGCAATATTTGTGCTGATGCTGTAGCTAGCATTTGTTGCCACCTGAATTATGCAGCAGTTGCATGTGAAATTACATCGCAATCGAATTAAGATCACTCATACGCCACGGCAACTGGCTGTTGATGTGCAATCGAAGCGCCCTTGCCGCCGTTAAATAGGTGAAACGCAGAAAAATCGCGCTTGCTCTTCATTATATTTATGATATGTGTGTATTGCATGTGTGTGTGTGTGTGTGTGAAATGTAACCTTGGCACCGCCTTGCCATTTGTTACACCATCGAGTCTCGACAACTAACCGCAGCGCGCTTTCTCAAAGCTCATTACAAGAGTTTTTCAATGCACGCCGCACTTGTGTGCTGACTGCGCTCATTTCGCTCATATTGCTTGCGTTGCCGTTTTTGTTGCATTCTTTTCGTGTTGTTGTAATGTGTTTTATCTGCCACAACAACAATAGTGCAGCATTCAACTGCTTGCGCTGGCATTTCTTCATCAGTGATTTTCCGTTTCTACTGATTTACCGCAAGGCATCGAGCCGTATTGTGTTCGCAGCCAAATGCGCTCAGTCACAACAAAAGCAACAACAACAAAAACAGCAACAACCACACGTTAACACAAAAACTCGCAGGTAAAACAATGTGCGCAACACAGCGCTGACGGAAATTGAAGCAAAAGTTGCTGCGCTCGTCTTTCATTTGCCGTGCTCGTCTTTCCCGTTGCCGCGCAGCGCTCGTTGCCGTAGCCTTTTGAGTTATTTTCCAGTTTTGTTTTGTTTCATCCGCGCTGAGCCATTGTGCAGATGCCAGGGTACGTTATTCAATATCCATGTGTACAAATACGCACGCAGCTTTGCGCCAACAACGCCCGAAAGTATGCAAAAACGCCGAAGGATGAAAATTAAAACTGCAATGTTCGCTGTTTTTGCGCACAGTAGCGGGGGGCGAGCAGTGCCAGTTGATTGCGTGCGGATGCAAGGCGAAATTCTGGTTTGAAATATTATTTCTGGAATCTTTTTGGCACAGAATTTAAAAGATTTTTAAAACACTTATTTTCAATAATTTTTTTTGTGTTTATTATTTTGGTAAACTTTATTGAAACTGATTTTTATTAAAAATAAACTTTTACTTTCATCTCAACTGAGGTTCTTCGAAAAGACATGCGTTTTCGTTAACTTAAGAGTTTAGCGCCGAAAGGTAGGCAACAATTTTGCACAAAAACTGAAGATCTTGTTTTCGAAAGCATCTGCATTATTTGCTTCTGTCACAAAAAGTTTAAAATGTTTAATAATTATCGATTTCCTTCATCAAGCTTTAAAACTTTTGGAATACAATTTAAAATATTTCTAAAAAATTTAACTTTGGAAAAATTATTTGTACAAAAGATAGGCTTCGTTTAAACTGATTTTCAAATAGAACTATAAATATTTTTTTGAAAAGATCTGCAGTTTCGTTAATTCTAGCATTTGAAGCCGAAAAGTAGGCAACAAATTTGCTAAAAACTCAATACCTTGTTTTTGAAAGAAAATTCATTATTTGCTTTTGTAGTACACATGTTTTAAAAGTTTAATTATTATCAATTTTCTTCATCAAGAACAATTTTTGGGAAAAAATTTTAAAAATTTTCAAAAAAATTTCTTTAGAATAAATACTTCGACAAGCTATAAAATAGACTTCATTCAAACTCATTTTTGAATAAAAGTCATAATAAATTTATTCGAAAATATCCAAATTTATTCGAAAATATCCAAATTTTCGTTAATTTTAGTACTACACGCCAAAAAGTATGCTACATTTCAAAAAATATTTCTTGAACATAATTACTACGAGAAACAATAATTTCGGCTTCATTCAAACTGAAAAATATTTCTTTGTTTTTACGAAAAAAAACTGTATTTTCGTTAATATTAGTATTGAGCGCCAAAAAGTATGCTACAAATTTGCTGAAAAGGATATTGAATATATTTGGTCTCTAATTTTTTTTTTCTTATTTCATACACTTGTTCGAAGTGTTAAAATATTATAAATTTTCTTCATCAACTTTCAGCACTCTTTTGCTATGCAATTTAATATTTTTTTCAAAAACTTTCAAATTTTGATATTTACTTTGAGGAGCGACAGAGAAATTTTCAGCCTAGCTTTGAAATAAAAATTAAAATTTTAATTTCATCTGGCATGAAATTTTTAGAAAATATGACCATTAACGTTAACTTTAGCATGAAACTCCTAAAAGTATGCTGCAATATGTTGTTAAAAATATATTTGTTTCTTACTTACTTCAATACTGAATATTTGGAGTTTCTTAGCCTTACTTTCTTAACCTGATGTATTTGACGCCAAAAAGTATGCTACAATATGTTGCTAAAAACAAAGAAATATATTGCTTCTTTCTTAATGAAAGCATATGCACTGAATAGTTAGAGTTTCTTAACTTTACTTCCTTAACCTGTTCGACAAGTTTTAAATATTTAAACATTATCAATTTTCTTCATCAATCTTTAAACGTCTTGTAATCAGTGTCGATTATTTACCTTTCAAACTACTAGTTTAATAATAAAGTATATAAAATTCTAATAAAATATGGCAAATATATTTAACATTATCTGTCACTATCACTTCCAATTCAACCAAAACTAAACAAAAAAAGACAAAATTGCTGCTTAACTGCACTAAATCCTCCAAGCAACAAAAGCAAGAAAGTCAAAAGTTTTAATAATTAATATCGCATAGCCAAATTCAAAAACTTTTATGACTTTTTAATCAAACTGCTACAACTCGCCAGCACACTTATTATTATTTATGCAACAATTTTTTATAAAGTGCTATTAATAAAGCAATCAATAGTGTTGCTTGCAAAAGCGAAAATAAACAAAATTATGAAATCCGCAAAAAGAAGTTATAAAGTCATAAAGTCATATTTCAAATCAATAAAATGGATTTTCACAAACAATTATGTCAAAGCAGTGACTTATCAACGTGTTGCTCAAAGCATTTATATTTATTTATTCACTCCTTGCATTGCTGGCTTTATTTGCATAACAATGATAACGCTTTGCTTGCGTCTCTCCTCAATGCAATTTTGGTGAGGAAGGTGCGGAGGGCTTTAGAAAATGCACGAGGAGCGCTGATTTTTGTTCAATCATTGAACAAAAGCGATGTTAGAAAAGTGTGTACTAATATTAGGTACCATGGCGTATGAGTAACATTTGAAGCACAAGTGTTTTGGTTCATCGTATGGCATAATCCTGGCTTTATAGCTAAATGTACTGAGTCATAGCTCACTAAATTATAAAATCACTCATGCAAATATATCCGTATATGTACGATACGATTTATGATCCCATAAGCACTAAGCTAAGAGGTAGTTGTTACGAAATACAAGCGCTGTGTTGGTAGACAACGCATTTTTTGATAGCGCAAAGCTATTTAAAAGTCTTTAGAAGAGCTGACGTTTGTTGAATTATAGAAAAAAAAATCTATATTAGAAAAGTATCTACATAATTTTTTTAGGTACCATGGCGTATAAGTAAATTTTTTTTTATTGATTGGATTGCGTTGGTAGGCAACAAATTTATATAAAATATATATTGATAGCGTAAAGCTATAAAGTAATCATTAGGAGCACTGACTTTTATTCAATGCTAGATCAGAAAAATGTTTAGTATATTTAGATACCATGGCGTATGAGTAACTTTATCACAAGTTTTTTGATTGGATAAATGGCGTTGAAGGCAACATATTTTTATAAAATTATATGTAAAATAATATTATAGATGATATCACCACGCCAACTCTATAAAAACTACTTGCAATATTAAAAGTACCACAGGACGTATGCGTAACTTTCAAAATATTTCCGCTTTTTGTCTTAAAAAACTCTCTAAAGCTCTATTTTTTTAATTAATCAATTAAAATAGCATAAAATACCCAAAACTGCTCTAATGCCATAATTAATGGAAAAATATGCTCAACTTTCAGGCTGAAGCATATAAAACAGAGTTTGCACCACTTTTCATTGTCAAAGCAAAAGCAAATTCTATGTAAAAATATTTCTGTATTTGAATAAAGGAAAAATAAAAATAATACATGTGTACATAACATTAATAGTATTGTTTTAAATCAAAAATTTTTGACAGAGTTTATGTCATATCACATAGTAATCCCTGCTTAAACACAAGCTACTGTTCCCATGACAGCATTTATACATATGTATGTGGTAGAAATATGTTTCCGTACTTCAAACATATACTCAAAATATATATCTTCAAGCAGCAGTTATGGCATTTGCAAGTTAGATGCTTCACATTTCCTAACAGTTTAAGGAAAATCAAACAAAATCACTCGATTTTACTTAAACAGAAACTATTCTGAATTTCTGCTGCATAAAAATTTTAGTGCTTAAGCGAATGGCTTCAAAATATAAATTCATTTAAAAATATATAAAAGTCAAGCAATAGCTTATTTAAAGTAAACAAAGCCTTTATTGAAAAGTCATAAAATCGACTTTATCTTCTTCAGGCAATTTTCATATCAATAAATTGTATTTTTTTTAATAAATAATAACTGTTCATCAAAATTTAGTTTTTAATGCTTTCTCGTGCTCTCACGATTGTCTTTTTGGTTGACTTTAGGTAACAGCTTTTAAATTTGCTTAAATAATAAAAATTATTGAAATTTGTTCTCATATTCAACTCATCATTGTGAAAACTCAACGTTCTTCCCTTAGAGAAAGGAAAAAATAAATGTTTAGTAAAAATTGTTTACAAAAATTATTGTACTTAATTTCAGCAAGTAAATAAAGTTATGTAGTTTTTCCAGGAACTTTACCGAATTCTCGACAGTTTTCAAGCATAAATCTGCCGATATTCGTAAGAAGTTCATCAGTAGTCGCTGGCTTGTTGGCATAGACCGTAGATATGACGTAGCCAAACAGAAAATAGTTTAACGGCGTCAAATCGCTCGACCGAGACAGCAAATTGACTGGGCCATTTTGTGATATAATACGTTCACCAAATTTGGTTTTCAATAAATCGATTGTCTCATTAGTTGTGTGGTTTGTGGCGCCGCCCTGAAACCACATATCGTTCAAGTCCATATCATTCTAATTGTCGGTCTTGATCATCATGGAATAAGTACGGCCCACTGATGCCGCCGGCCAATAAACCGCAACAAACCGTAATTTTTTTGGCATGCAATGGTGACCCTTGGAGTACGTGTGGATTGCTGCCTGACCAATAAAGTATATTTTGCTTATTGACGAAGCCATCCAACCAGAAATGAGCCTCATCGCTGAAGATGGTTCTGGTGGTCAAGCGGCTTCAATTCTTGCATCAATTTGATCTTGTAAGGCTGGAGACCAAGATCTTTTCACAAAACTCGCCACAACGACGTCACAGAAATGCCCAACGCTTCAGAACGACATATGAAAGACTAATTTGGGTATTTCTCTTTGCGCTAGCGGCAGCAATATTTTTGACACTTTGGGCACTTATTTGTCTCATTGGCTTGGTAGTATTTTGTACGGTGTCTGTAGATTCCAATGTAGATTCAAATTGCTCAATTGTTTATCTGACAGAACGGTTATGACGACCATAAATTGAATATAGCGCTCTTAAAGTAGAGGCGTCTGACGCCTAACTTCGGTAGTAAATTTTAATAATTTCGAACTGTGTTGGATCGTATATCTTTGCGTGTTGAAATGTCATAACTTACTGAAGAGAAATCTCAAAAGAGAGGGGAAAAATATGGCGTCGTTTGATGTATCTATCGGTCTGTAGCGTCTCTATTGAAAACTCCGATATATTGTATGCATATTATAAGCATGATGACCTGAGGCAATTTCGCCATGTTCATCTGTCTGCATAAAAATATTTTCATTCAAATAACCGAATTTAATGTTTTTTGTTTAATCTCGAATTTACTGCAAAAATTATGCTCTATTTATTCAAGGCTAGAAACAACGTCTAAAATTTACATTAAATTTAAAAAATATCCTTTCCGCCTTCGCACCTACAAAATTGATATTGTAAATATTTTAATTGCTTACATTTGCCAGTGAAAATTTTTTGCCTGCCCACAATACACACAAAGCACTATTTAATGCATACTTGCCGCCTATTTTACATATGAGCAAATTATGTAATTTTCCGCAGTTTTAAATCCATTTCTATCGCAGATACTCGTAAATCTCCGCAAGCAATAACCATAAAAAGGCGCCCAAAAAATAAGCGCTCCAAAGCAAAAAATGCAAAAATAATAAATAATCGCCAGCAAATATTTGACAAAAACATATCTAGCGCATAAATAACGGATATGCACAGTTATAGATACACACACACACACACAGAGAAGTGTGCATTTGACATCACTCAGCTATCAGATGACCGAGCAATAATATTTAACTGGCGATAACTACCTGTAGCAACATTTATTTTACAGTGAATAACGATAAAAAAAATATATAGATAGTATATGTGTATATGCAAATATGTATATGTACATATATTTGTATACACATATATTCAAATTTATTAAAAGCTCGCGGGCAACTGCGAAAGCTATTGAAGCATTGACCGCCAAAAAGTGTGGCATAAATAAAAATTTAACTTTGAGCGCACCAACCTATAGGCAAACACATACACACATATATAAACATTTACAACGTCAACATAAAACACAAAGCAAAGCAAAAGCAATTAAAAGCATTACATAAATAAAGAAGAATGTGGCAACAAAAACGATTTTTCATTTCGATTTGCCACAACTCACCATCGACAACAACAACAAATACCGGATTTATCGCATTTTTACACTTTTACGAGCAAATATTTTCGCCACAACAACAAATATGGCAAACACCAGCGTAAACTAACAAATTCTCGCTTTGCTCGCAGCGAATGAGCAACAAAAGCCCTGCGATGGTCGTTGCATGGAGCTTGAGTGCACCAGGATCGGCTCTATGGCTGGTTACGGTACTTTGCGGCTTGAGTGCAGTCATTCATCAAAAATAAATTAAATGCACAGACAATCACTTTGGCATCGAGTATTTTATGTAATTATGCCTGTAGAAGATTAACATACAATTACATGCCTACACACACACTCACACAAGCGCACACACACACGCTTTTATAGCGCATAAATTCTATTGTGCTTTTACAAAACCACTGAAGTCCACTGAAGTATAAGCCAACCCACATGCACAACGGCTGTTGCATATTTATAACTGTATTATCATATAGTACATGTGCACACAATATCCTTGTTTGTGTATGTGTGTGGGTTCGAACGAATGGCATAAATTCAACAAGAAATGTAAATAATACGAGTTATGCTCTGCGCCGACAAAATAAGGAAACACAGTTGACTAGACAGACATAAGGACATATTGTATTCGTATACAGGCATATACTATTACATAAACAACACATACATACACGGACATATGTATATAAAAGGTGCTTTTCAAAGTAAACAGGACTTTTTGAATCTAGCGCCCCCTGGTGACGCCATCTATATTTCTACTGATGCGTTAGAATCCGCTACCTTTAAAATTTCTCCAATGAGAATTTAATGAAATTTCATAGATTGGAAGTGAAGTTATTGCGTTTTAAGTGTCAGTATGTTTGTGTTATCGGTGCGAAAATGAGCTTCGAACAATGAGCCAATATTAAATTTTGTTTTAAAAATGGTAAATTTTTACTGAAACATTTCAATTGATGAAACAAGTTTATGGCGATGATTGTCTATCCCGTAGCAGAGCGCACGAATATTTTCAACGTTTTCAAAATGGTCGTGAGAATATAAATGACGATCAACATGTGGGCCAATCAAAATCCGTGATCACCGGCAATTCCATCGAAACTGTGCGTGAATTCATCAAAAATCAGCCGAAGTCAACATTGAAATTCATAGAAATGGAATTGAACATCTCCAAAACATCGATTTATCGCATTTTTACGGAACATTTGGGCTTACGAAAGGTTTGTTTGTTCCGCACAAATTGACTGACGACCAAAAATTGCTCAGAATCATCTCAGCGATCGCCGCTTGTGACCGATTATTTGACCAGAAATCAAATATTAACCCTTAACCACTCTACGTATTCACCTGATATGGCACCGTGCGACTTCTTTCTTTTCGGAAAGATGCATTTGCCTATGAAAGAAAAATGTTATGCAGACGTAGAAGCCTTTCAAAGGCTTGCACCGGCATACTGTCGGCCTTACTGGCCAACGAGCTAAAACACTCGTTCGACATGCTTTTGGACCGTGCAAAAAGCTGTATTGAAGCAGAAGGAGACTATTTGCAATAAAAATCAACATGTGGGCCAAAATAAATTGATTTTGCCGAAAA
The DNA here is from genome assembly GCA_037783105.1 of Bactrocera zonata. Classification (NCBI taxonomy): domain Eukaryota; kingdom Metazoa; phylum Arthropoda; class Insecta; order Diptera; family Tephritidae; genus Bactrocera; species Bactrocera zonata. The sequence goes on from JBAWJQ010003924.1 coordinate 179,529, forward strand.
CACCATTTGTTTTTTTTTTTTTATTTTAAGTCCTGTTTACTTTGGAACTCTCCTTGTACGTACATATGTATAATGAAGTAACACACAAATGTTGGTCGGTTGAACGCCTCGAAGACAATTTGCATGCATATTTAATGGCATAAGCTGAAATATTAATACGACGACAGACATTTGTTGCTAAACACACACAAACACATATATTGCGTATTTAATTTATTTATAGAAATTCCCTATGGAAGCTGGCTTTGTGAAACTCTTTAGTGTGTTGGCTTTTCGAGATTTTCGAAAAAAATATACACGCAGATATAAAGAAATAGGTATGACACCTAGTTCGTCACAAAAAAAAAAAAAAAACAAATACCTCGAAAAAAAATTATTAAATTTAAACTATAAATTAAAGAAATCGAAACCTTTATTAGAATTAAAAAAAAATAAAACAATGGGTGATCCAAGTTATGGTTGTTGTAACGGGTTTACCGTAAGGATGGTAAAGATTATTTAAGTTTTCGTCAACGTCATCCAACGGTATGCCCAAGAAATTTGCTGTTTCGATGGGGTCGTACCATAGGGAAAAGTGTTTCAGATGAGTAGTGTCAATGGGACATGCAAAGAGGTGGCCAGTGTCATGCGGCGACTCATTGTACCCTGGAATCATATTCGATATGTCGGTCAATTCCCATAACAGCCGGTTCTACGCACCAGAATTGAGCCGGATTTTATACGGCTAAGAGTTCTTATTTCAGAGATGTAGCCCTGTTTCGATCGATAAATTTTAGTTTAAGCTTGTCGTCACTGGAGCAACAGAATTGCTTCCTATCCTCCTGACTCGTGCTGGCATTGAGTCCAACCAAAGACCGCATCCAAACTCCACCTCTTTCATGTGTTACATGCAATGCATGGAGCCATCTTAAGACCATCTCAGGCCCTCAGACACAAAGGCAGTGGACCACAAGTTACGTGGTTCCATGCTGCAAAGGCACTACCGCGACCTTACCCTCTAAGCTGTGCAATCTGCACTTAGTTCGCGCACTCCATTTGGGTGGCCCACAGAGGACTACCACGGTCCATAGAAGCTCAAATAATCTATATGACTCCCATCCTGATCAGAACAAAGCTTGTGCAAGAACTGAATTCGCTCGACCGTTCCCAGCGACAACGCTTCGCCATATGGTTTTCAAACCAACTGTTATTCAACGATGAGGCAGCAATTTTGGCTCAATGAGTATGTACAATGTATGTATGCATACAAGCAAAATTGGCCATTTGGGATGAAGAGATTCAAGAGCTGTCATTTCATCCAGAAAAAAGTGGCGCGGTTTGTTGGTGAGAAAATAACCGTCAATGGCGACCATTATCGCGCCATAATAGCCCAAAACTTTATATCTGAAATTGAAGCTCTGGATCTTGGCGACGTTTAGTATTAACAAGGCAGCGCCACTTTCCACACATCAATCAATGAATGGATTTATTGAGGAAACTCTTCGGCCACCAGATAATTTTATGTTTTGGGCCAGTCCATTGGCCATTAAATTCGCGTGATGGTTTCTACAAAAACATCCCAAGAGAAACTTCTTGCACTTCTTATGCATTATGTTCAGACATCGAGAGGTATCCTGCTATGGTTTGGAAGTCTGTATTTTGACAAGTCTGAAACTTCTTCATCTTAGTTAAACTACATCCAGGCGACCATATCGGTACAGAATAGATTATTGTGAACGTTTCATTGTCCTTTCACCAGAAGCTCCTGACTAGCAATTTGGCAGTAATGGCACTCGCATGAGAAGTGAAGGAGCACAGGTTGTCGAGTATTACACCATAAATCTGAGGGTTGTAGGCTGTCGGAATTTTAACGCCATAGATTTTGATATTATGATTCAGCCTGTACTCCTTCGTATGGTTAGTGAGTATGGTCTCTGTTGATTTAGTGCGGCAGAGGTCAAGTTCCTTGCGGAGAAAAGCGAGAAAACTCGGAGAGAATGCAACTTATTTTCGAGCTCATGACATCACCATGGCAGCTGTAACCTCTAGTCTACTATCAGCGCTGAGATATATTGTCAAAAAAAGTTTTCCAAAGAAGAACATAACTTAATCGGCGGTTTGTATGGTTGGTAGTGGACCGATGTCGGCGGTTCTGACCAATGCAAGTTCTTGAGGAGAAAAAGATGGGTGCGAAATTTCAGATCAATGAAAAACTACTATGAGCAAAATATACTAAGACTTTGCTCATAATTTTAAAATTCTTGATTTATATTTCAAAATCTATATCGTCCGCCTCAAAATATTCCCTCTTGGTCCCAATGTAATGTAAGACCAGTCCTTCAGCTAGTTCTCATATAATTATAAATTAGTTCGCAAAAGAACTATATCAAATTCGAACTCTAATCTTTAGTGCATTGGACCGATACTACTACTAATATATGTAATAGGGTAGAGGACACAAACCTCTCGCATTACAAACCTCTGTAAAATATTATTTTATTCTCTGTCTGACATATCGACTACATATTCATGATGAAATCCAAGTTTCGTAGAAAATATAATACGTTCCTTGAAAGAGCTAAATATAAACAAACGTCATTTTACAAGTCAAGATAGCTTACAGCGTTTATAGAAGAAACCTTTGCTGGTATTGGAAGTGTCACAGAAGTGACCGTACTTTAAAATTATTACTACTTTGTTAAGCAAGGCCAACAGTAAAAAAACAATAAAAACGTATATATGTATGTATGTGCATATATACAGTGCTCCATAAACCAATATCTCACTTTCCTTCAACATTATTTCCTACTTTTTAAGCAATGAAATATTCATCATGAGCTCTCGGACGTAATTGCACTGACAATTGAAAGCTGCAGACTGACAGCCACAGCCACTTACCTACAGCTCTACGATGACGATCTGCTGTCTCAAGTGAGCAGCCCAAATGTGCCATAATTTATTATAATAAGCGACCGCCATTCGGTTGAAGTGCTGTTTTGCTTGCGCTAAGCCATTCCGAATGACAGTAATTTATTGAAAATTTTTCTTATTTGCCGCCCCCAATAACAATCTTTTAATCCAGCCAAATTGAGCCATTAAACACACACACACTTGCAAACGCTGCTTTCGACAGCGCTTTCCCAACAACACAGTGATTTTCTTATTTATTACCGTTTTCAATGAAATTCTCTGATACCATCGACGAAGTGATAAAAAATCCTTAGCTCAATACAAAATGTCAGCATATTTCGTTGGAATGCAGCGAATATATCAAATTTTATTATTGTATATTAACCCTTAAAGCCTTACACACGGTCAGATGGTCGGCAACGAAGGCGATAGGCAGCGAGGCCGAACCGTAAGAATGATTAATTAACGCAAGCGCCGGCAAGTCAGCGGGCGGCAGCACTGAAAAGTAACTGTAACTGGCAAACGGTATTTATATATATGCTTGTATTTTATATATATGTACATATATGCTATATAAAGAAGAGCGGACATATACATATATAGCGGAGGTGTATGTAGTAAGAGTACAAGCGTGGCAGTCAGCTGTATAAAAATCGAGCTGCCAAACGCAGCAAGCGCACGCACACACACATACACTCACACATCAATCGACATTAATAAAAATTTGTTACGCAGCAATGACTCGATACAACCCGCAATAAGCAAGCAAACGAACTGCCAACAAGCTGCAAGCACAGTGGCTGACCGACGCTGCCACACCGGCTGGCCGGTGGCACGCTCGCTTACATAGACACACCTACACACACTTACGCACACGTGTACGCAGCTGCTACCGTTGTCGGAACTCAGCATCGATTAAATTTTATTGACCATTATACCTGGCATATGCAAGCGTACACATACATATTCACTTAGATGTATGTATGTATAGACGCATATAAATTTATACCCTGAACTAGGTATTTGACGAGATATCTTCTAGTTATTTGGTACCGGTTATTTTCCAAGGTAGTACCACAATCTCAAAAGAAATTGTTCAGATCAGACAACTATAGCATACAGTTGCCATACAAACTGATCGTTCAAAATCACGTCTTTGTATGGAGAACTGTTTCAGTTGACGAGATATCTTGACCAAATTTGGCACAGACTAATATCCAAAGCTTTGTCATAACCTCAGAAGAAATGGTTAAGATCGGATCACTATAGCTTATAGTTTCCATACAAACTGAACATTCAAAATCAAGTCCTTGTATGAAAAACTTTTTTATTTGACGCGATATCTTCCCGAAATTTGACAAAAATTTTTATCCAATACCTCTCCAAAATCTGAGAAGAAATTGTCCAGATCGGACCACTATATCATATAGCTGCCATACAAACTGAGCGATCAAAAGAACGAAAATGGTCCTTTTATACCCTATAATAAGAAACCCACCCGTGAAGGGTATTATAGTTTTGCAGCAACCAAAGTTAACTTCTTTTTTATTGTTTTTTTTTTCATATGTGTGTGTTTGTATTGGCGTTGCTGTTGGTGTTGTTTGCATGCCCCAGTGACAGTGTTGACGCAGAGGAGTCCAGCGGCAAAGGATATACAAAATAACCGAAGCAAATAAGAAAGCACAAGCAAAGCGAAAATTGCTAAAAATGAGAATGAAAACGAAAATTGAAAGAAAAAAAGCAAAAAAAAAAGAAATGGCAACAACAAGCAACAGCAAATATTGAGGCCTGCGCCGACGGGTTTCACAGTGAAATGCAAACCGTAGTAAAATACTCGAACACGTGAAGCTAACCACACAGATCAAATGTTCACACAATGTGGCACGTTTACAGTTATCAACGCACACATACATATATACACTATATATGCGTATATGAGCGTGTGTGCATATGCGGTATGACGTTTGCGGACAGCTCTGTGTAACAGAAGGAAGCTCTCGGGAGAATCGTGTACATATGTGTCTTCACTTATGCTCTTACGCGCATTTCGCTGATGCGATAAATTGAACACATTTCGAAGAATTTCACGAAACTACTGAAAATTTAATATAAATACTCAATAGTGAAGTAAAAGCTTCAGAGAGATTGACATCGCCTTAGTTTTACAACGAAAATTTGCACTCAAGGAAAAAGGCTGTATCGAGCTTTCACAAAAGCTTTCATGCATTAAGTTCTTATTTTTGTTGAGCTTTCGTTACGGTTACAGACTATTTTTATTTGTTCTTGATAGTATACTTATTTAATGAAAAAAAGATCGAATGAAAAGTAAAACGTGAAAGCTCCGAAGTTAAAAAAAGGCGAAAAAACTTTCAGTATTCATGAATTACAATATTAGTCCTTCATAATAAAGTAAAGTATTTTGCAGATTAATATTACCTTAATTGTGCAATAGAAAATTTGCACCCAAAAAAAGAAAGCTTTTACTAGAGCTTTAATTCAGAATTTGTAAATTATATTACAAGTCATTCATAATAAAATAAAACCCTTTTCTAGATTGATATTAAATTAATTTAATCTGAAAAAATTTGTACTAATGAAAAATAGCTTTTGCGAGCTTACAGTAAAGCTTTCATGCACCAAGTTCCTATAACGTATAGTTTCCTCAGGATCGCAAATTATTTTTTATCGTTCTGTCAGTACATTTATTGAAAATAAGCAAAAAAAGTAAAAGCTCTGAGTCTCAAAAAAAAAAAAACGCGAAAAAAATTAAGTTTTCATAAAATAAATTATAATTACTTAGTAAGGTTATATGACGAAAATTGTACATACTAAGAAAAGCTTTTCAAGCTTTTACTAACACGGATTAAAGCTTTCATTCAGCAAATACCTACATTCACTGAGCTGTCTTTATGATCACATACTATTTTTAAGGTTCTGAATATTCAAAATTAGTTATTGAGAGCTAAAAAGCAAAAACTCCCAATCTCAAAAAAAAACACAAAAAAAAAATATTCAGGATTTATAATTATAATATTTATTATTTAATTTTAAATAATAAAATAGAACCAGCTGGCAGATTAACATTGCTCTACTTTACGAAATTTGTACTCACGAAAAAAAGCTATTTCTAATGCAAAGTAAAGCTTTCATTCACCAAGTTTTAATATTAACATAGCTTCCAGATCATTTTGATTATTTTTACAGTACAGTTATTGAAAAAAAGACACTTAAAATTGAAATAAAGTGAAAGCTTTAAATTCCTAAAAGCTCGACAATATAAATCAGTATTTATGGATTGCCCAAAATCCTATATTAACTTTGCTTACTGATAATTTTAACAGTTGTCACAGCATAGTTAACTAAAAAAAAAGGTGAAAGCTCCTCATCCCAAAAAAGCTCGAAAATATACCTCAGGAGTTATGGAATGCCAAAGTTACTATATTTACTTAGCTTATAAATAATTTTGACTCTTTTAACAGTTCTCACAACAAAGTTATTAAAAAAAAGAGACTCAAACAAAAAAGTGAAAGCTCCTAGTCGCTAAAAAGGTCGAAAATATATTTCAGGATTTATGACTTTATTTTAATAAGGGAGGAATATCAAGAAAAGACCTTTATACGGTACATAGAAAATCGATTATATGTATGAACCGAAATAAGGATTGGGAGATACAGAACCTATCATACTGATTTTAGCACCGTTTTTGAAAGCTCAGTGTGGAACTTTGATGAGTTAGCGCATAAAAAACTAAAACTTCGCTAGACATGTTGAAGGCATAGAAAAACTAGAATGTGAGAGTTGTTTTATTAGAGGTTTAGGACATTTCCAAAAAGGCTTCAAAAGAGTTGCCACCTGTTTCAAAATTATAAGTAAAAGAAATGCATATAAGAAAAAAATACACAATAGTAATTTATCAAACTAAAATAATTAAATTGAAATTAATTTATTACGAAAACTTGTAATAGAAAAAACTTTTGGGGCTGGGTTGCCAACTTTGTTAAAAAATTAATTATTTACTTACTTTATTCAAAGGAAAGATAACACTGTGATAGCTTTTTTCAAAAAAAAAAAAAGACAAGACCAAATTCGACGGTTTCCCCCTATTTCGGGTCCTACGAATCGAACTGCATCATTACTTTTTTGAGTTACAATCACGGTTTCATACAAAAATTTTTTTTGAAGTTTTTCATCAAAGTGGCCCATTGTGAGAGAAAGGCACATTTTTCTTCGGTCTATAACTTTTTTAATGTTGACTTTTTTGATAAACTTTCTTTGGCAAAGCTTCTCAGAATAAGTCCGTCTTTAAGTTCTTAGATGACTGTAAACCCCAAAATCAATGTTTTTTGTGTCCTTATAGCCAATATGTCGAAAAAACTGAAATTTAGTCCATTTTTTATGTTTTTTCCCTCTCGTTTCGTCAATATTTTAATTTACCCTTTGATAAGTATTGTCGCCATTAACCTCAAAGAAATCTAAAAGCTCCTCCTGTCTTTTGCGGTATCCATACACCTTCACATCTTTAGACAATATATTTACCGATCGAAGATGATGTGCTAGACAAATCGCTTGGCTTTGCAATAATTTCAGCTGTCGTACCATCGTATTCAAACGGGCTTGGGAAATCTCCAAGTGACGACATGGGCTTTCAACTTCGGTTGGGTTATACATTGAGAGTAGATCTGTAGGCTCGGTGGAAAATGTTGGCGAAATATGTCTGTCAGTTGGACTTGGACATCTTGGTATCGGAACATTTTCTGAGTGAGATACTGGTAGCTGTGCAGATTGAACACTTTTGTAAACTGTGTTTTTTTTGTTGAGTCTTGCAAATTTGTTCTTGCACGCGTAGCAGTTACCAGTATGATGCCATTGATCCAAATCATTGGGATGCCGAACCCCATTTTTAGGCACAGTCTTTTTGACCAGTTATGCAGGTTGTTGTTGCATTGCGTGCAAATGGTATTTGGCACCCAATCTACGTCTCTTATAACGGGCAAATCGAAATATTCCTCGTAGATGCCGGGAGTTCCCGAAGATATTTTGCGTCTACTCCGAGGACTTGTAAATTTTCCACATACGTAGCAGAACAACGAGAGGCCAATTGGACACTTATTCATTTTAATTTATTTTCTTAATATACAATTCACTAAAACAATGTTCTTTCCGCGAAGTCAAAGTCAAATTAATTACTGCAATCTATGCTTAAATTTTGACTCTTAGGCAAGCATTTAACGCTTCTTTCAGTGGTTAAAAGCTTGACTCGTTGCTTGCTGATTTGTGTTGGACATTGATAGATAAGTCTTATTAAATTTAATTTAAATATTGTGTAAAAATTAATGATACTTATTGATAACACTTATAAGATACAAAAAAAAAAAAAAAAAAAAAAAATGGCACACAAACATAGTTAGTGTAGCTTTTTTAAAAAATACAAATTTTGTCAAGTTTTTTTTCTAATGGTTAGTTTGCTTAGAACGTTGTCTTTGCTTAAGTTTCTTACTATTACAAGATGTCACTTAATGTATAAGTATCAAAGGGTAAATTAAAATATTGACGAAACGAGAGGGAAAAAACATAAAAAAAATGGACTAAATTTCAGTTTTTTCGACATATTGGCTATAAGGACACAAAAAACATTGATTTTGGGGTTTACAGTCATCTAAGAACTTAAAGACGGACTTATTCTGAGAAGCTTTGCAAAAGAAAGTTTACCAAAAAAGTCAACATTAAAAAAGTTAGAGACCGAAGAAAAATGTGCCTTTCTCTTACAATGGGCCACTTTGATGAAAAACTTCAAAAAAAATTTTTGTATGAAACCGTGATTGTAACTCAAAAAAGTAATGATGCAGTTCGACCGTCGAATTTGGTCTTGTCTTCTTTTTTGACTATCACAGTGTAATTAATAAGCTCACAATTGAATATAATTTAGAGCAGTGTTGCCAACTTTTCACGAGTTCGAGGTAAAAAGTTAAATGTATTATAGACAAATTCAAGATTTGGAAAAGTAAAGAAAAGTGAAGAAAATTATTCAAGTTTGAAAATCAGTATAAATTTAAGTTACCAACAACAACAAAAAAGCTTCAGTTACCACCAACTCTCATTTCATTGACTTTTTTTTGGCTTCGCCGAAAATATTTCCTGTACAAGAATCCACACACATTTTTGGCTGCAACTGAAACCCAATTTATTCCTCTGTAGCAGGCACTTGAGGGACGGTGTTGCACCCATCACCTTTGGTGTAAATCGATTTTCCTTTAACGACTTCACACACGAACGTTGAACACAACAAAAAAAATGGAGACCAAATACTAAGTGCACACACAAAATAAAAATAATCGAAACACATGTAACGGTATACGGGAAAATGAAATGAAAAACACGACAACAGAAAAAAGTAAAGTAAATGAAAATGAAATTGAAAGTGGAATTGCAAAAACGCCAAGTGATTTAGTACATGGCTGGCGTTAAGACAGCGACAAAACCGACGGGCACACGCTTAGCATGCACATAGGCGCACACCATAAAATACGCACACGCACGCACGTACGTCCATTTTTATTTGCCTACGTGTTGACATACGCGTGCTTTTTATGACTCAGCCGCCTGTCCGAACCCCACTGGACGCTGAAATATGGCCTGCGCGGGGTGCTAGTGGCGGTTAGTGCCGCGAAAGGATAACGCTTTAGTGGCTGTGTAGACGCCCTTGTAAATTATAACACGAACAAATGTTACAAATGGTCAAGCGCTCCACAAGCAGCGCTATTCGCATGTGAAAGTTTACAAACTTTGTCCGACGCTGTTGGTGCAGACCCTGTTGGGAAGCGGATTGACAAGAATATACCTGATTTGTTTGCGGTAAAGCATTGAGTGATGAAGGAGAGGCTGAGAACATCCAAATTTTTGTTTGAATTGATTGGTTGGTTAAAGAAAACCGCAAACGGTCCGAAATTAGCCATAAATTTAAGGATATTATGGTTGATTGACCGGTTGTCTCAGGCATTCCCTTGGTATATTACTCGGACACCCAACTAGTGGGCACTGGATGACCTCAGGTTTGGAAAACTAATAGTATAAGAAAACCAATAATATATGGGAAGCAATGCCCATCAGAGGTAGTATAGGCTAACCCATAAGATTAGGAAGTGAACATCATACGACTCTTCAGTCATAAAGGTCAAGAAAGCTATACTATTATCTTATACCTATACATATACCATTATCTTTCTTAGAGTTGAAATTCTCCAGAACCCAATAGCGGTATTTTTAGTACTTTTCCGTGTCATCAGTCAATTTTTTTATTGTCTTCTGTCCGAAAAGTCAGCTGATATTCACGGAGTATATCCTCAAAGGTCTACTGAAACCCTCTAAAAGCCTTTCAAAGACATTTCTTTCAACCAAAATATTTGCGTGCCTTAGCATTCCATGTTTGCTCTACCAGACCACGTATGTACTGAAGCCCCCCCATATAGCAATAAGTACATAAAACTCCATATCAGTGTGGCGGGAATTGGAGCGGAACAAAAGCAACCGCATCAGCTCAGTCGTGCGCCAGAAAACCGTTATTTTTTACTCACCACTCATGGCACTACTTATTGTTTCTTTCTTCGACTCTATAAAACGAATGTGCTTGTCAATGTTGGAGAAAATGAAAAATTCCAAAACCAAAAACAAAAACACCACTAACCGCAGCTGTCACGGGAAAAACTCAATACAGCAGAACAAATTGAATACGTTAATTATAGCCAGGCAGAGAACGAAGCGCTTATACCGAGCACTGGCGGGGAGCAACGCCCACCAGAAGTATACAAAATTAATGAATGAGAAAATGTCAGAGAGAAATTGGAAATTATTTCACGATTGCTAAAGAATAATAATTAAAAATCTAAAAAAAACTTCAAGATTATTTAAATATTATAAATAAATAAAATAAAGAAGGAAGTGACAAGATGATTTCACCTCACCTTGCTCCATATTCTTCTTACGGTTCACTTTTGGTCAAAAGAATTTTGCAGTCATACAAATTGTGGCTACTGAACAGTGCCTGCTAAGCTCACTGTAGGTGAGAACGCAAGAGGACATCGGAATCATAGACCAATTTTGGTCCTTTGCCAATAGGAATTTTGCGTACTTCCGATCTACCGTTTTGCACATGACTTTTGCAGTATTGGACCCAGGTATCTCGTTCCATAGGGTTTTATTTTCTTAACCATGCTTCTGTCCAGATCGTCGTACAGACATTGCATGGGTTTTCCAATGTTGATCACGTTTTCGGATGTTAGCCGTACACCATTCTTGGCAATCAATTACCCACGATGCCTTCGTGTCCTGGCACCCAGTAGAAGTGAAGTTGCTTACTTCTGGCAACACTTTCTACTGCTGTCCTGCTTTTCAGCACAGTTCTTGTCGATAACCAATACAAAGTTTCTGCCTTGATTGCTGCTTGGCTGTCTACGTAGATGTTGACTCTAAAATTGTATGCTGGTCCATTAGAAGTCAGCTCCGCGCAACAGCAAAAACCTCAGCTTGAAATATCGGACTTCCGAAAACTAGGATGCAATTGACGTAAGGTTGTCTTTCCTGGCAAGCTAATTGGCTTTCCAGTTACCGGCCATTCCGCGTCCATACAAGTCTTATATAGAAAAAGATTAAAGCTATAGCTGATGAGGTCATGTACTCCTTAACCAGTTTCAAGCGCAGAGTCAATGAGCTCAAAGCCAGTATAGCCGTTCGTCTACACCTTTTTGAAGGAAGTATATCTACCTCTCGACCTTGCTGGAAACCACCCACAAATCTCTCACAAATGTGTGAGCAGAGCAGGACCCACCAGGAGGAGATTCCGCAGAGGTATAGATTTTAAGATTGTAAGGAGTGTAATCAAAATAGTGAAAATTTTCAATGTGTCCCTGCACGGAGCTCCTCATATACCCAGCTTCCATAAGTCTAATAGCAGCCTTCGCAGTAAGGCACCCACCAACTTGTCTACAGGTACATCGTTTAGCTTGATAGAAAATGTCATTATTGATGTTAACGACGAAAACATCGAATACATTTTTGAGAGCTTCCAGTCAGTATTAGAGAGATGCAGAAAGCTCTCAATATCTCTCATATATTGGTGAAACATACCTTCGTAGCTGTTTTAGCTAAAAACTTTTACAAAATCTAACTTTCTTGCTCTAGAAATTCATAACCGTTTAGAGGAGCTCGGTATTAGAAAATGTGTATATGCCATCGTACAAATTCTAGTTGTTGACCAGCGTCTGCCAAGCTCATTGGAGGTTTATAGGTCCATTACTAGAACTCAAGAAGATATCGGGCAACGAACTAGGTTCGAATCGGATAAATCGCTGTGACCGAGCACCCATACAAGTCTAATACGAAAAATGCTTGAAGCTGTTACTAATAAAGTGATACTCCTTTACTAGTATTGAGCTCCTTTACAGTCAGCGAGCTCAAAGCCGGTATAACCGCTCGGCTATCAGAGTGAATGCACACCTCTCTGAAGATATTAGTAATTCGGAGAAGTATATCTAGCAGCACCTTGAGACCTCCCGGTAGAAGAAAGCAACATCCCTGTGCCTAAGTCAACTAAAAGCACAAATTAAGTCACTATAAGCGATATACAATAAAATGTTGGAAAAAGCTGACAGACATATCAGGGTAACGTGAAATGACTTTAGGACTTTCAGGATCGCCAAGATCACATGCAAATGCGCCGAAGGAAAATACACATGCTTTCTACTCACACGAACAGCAGTACGGTTGTTGGTGTAATGACAGTTCCCAACATACTGTTATCACATGCGGACCGGAGGACAAATTAAACTGAACCTATATCTGGCAATACTAAGGACCAGTAGGGCTATGTATGACGTGGCAGCCGGCCAGCATAACCTTATCTAACCTTCTTCCGAATTTGATCGAACAAAATCAAATACTTTTAAGTAAAACTTTTTTATTTGATAAAATAGCCAAAATTTGAGAACGATTATGACCAGAAGCAACATCAGATTCTGCAAAGGTATGGTTCGGAACGGATCACTATAGCATAATGTAACTTCCATACAAAGTAACTGATCACAATCAAACTAAAGATCTTTTTATACTCTTTCGTGCCAGAAAAAATGCACCTGTCTAGGGTATTATGGCTTTGGTACAGCTGACGTTAACATTTTTTC